>JBBPMQ010000322.1:0-25489 GCA_038090375.1 Boletus rubroflammeus | reverse complement strand
CGTGTTACTATTTGTCCTTGTCCTTGTCTCGCCTCCCAAACCCAAGCCTCGGCGTGCTAAGACTAAGTTTCCGCGTCGCTGGTTTTCTCGTGGTGTCGGTCGCCCTCCTAGGTATGGGTGGTGGTGGTGGTGGCAGGGTGTGGGCGGCGGGCGGCGACAACATGGCACCATAAGAGGCGTGGGCCGACTTTGGCCTTTCGACGGCGGTATCGTTGTTGGAATCCAATCTGCTCGTCGCGATATTGGGGTCAGGCACCCGCAGATTACCGCCTGGCGGCACAACGAGGGGCAGTGGGTGGGTCTTTGTAGGTGCACCAGCAGAGGTTGCAGGACGGCCGGGTGACTTGGGAGAGGGAATCGGGGAATTGAGATCGTTGGTCGAGGGCCTGGCGTGTCGTCGTGGTGCGCGACTGTGATCCAAACTCGTGTTTGAATACGATGAATGTGGTGTTTCGACGTTGGGCGTTTGCGGGGATGCAGGTATAGGAGGTAGGGGTCGCGAGAGTTGGCCGGCGGACGGGGATGTGGGAGTGGTATAGGAACTCGCGAAAGCTGACGGCTGCTTTGAATCCGTTTCGCAGGGTGACGCATCAGCTGCCTGAGAGGGTGGAGGCGGTTTGCAGTTAGGAAATGGAGAGACAGGATGACCCGGGGTCGGTGAATCAAGTGGACGGCGAGAATCCTTCGAACTGTTTGAAGATGAACCAGTGGACTGATTTCGCACAGGCGAGCCCGGTGCTGCGAGCACACCTTGGGGTAACGGAGGTACATCTGCGTTTCCCTCTGAACTAGGCCGAGGCTTGACGTTTCTGAACGACCGCCGCCGAAGCCAACTCATCACACTTTTATCAGGATCCCTCTCTTTGCTATTGACAACACCAGCCGAGTGGCCGTCCAAAGGTTTAAGGTCCTCCTTTGGAAAGATAGTTATCGGTGATAAGCTTGGCCTGGGGATGGAGCTAAACTTCTCATCTAGCACGGATCGTGACGGGCGGAGTACAGCGCCATCGCGCGAAGCTCCGTGTCCAACCGTACCCGGACGGCCAAGGGCAACCTTCAAAAACTGTGACGGTACCTTCCGTGGAGACTTTCCGGAAGGTTCAAAGGGTAACTGTATTGGTATCGAGGGTGTGGTCGGTCGTGGGAGAGCCTCAGGCACAGGAGTGGAGTTTGGCAGATCGTCGGAGAGGCCGGGCGGTAACGGTGGAATTAACTGCGATGCGAATACGGGTGAATCAGTCGGTCGCCAATCCCGTGACGGCTCAGCCTGCATCACGGGTTCAGGGCTAGGTGGCCTGAGCCCAAGGGCTGCAAGGTCAATGTCTACAGCCTGGTAGTATAGCACGTAAGCAGACCCTGAATTCGAATCCCCAAAGTATTTTGGGATGTCACACTCTTTGATCGAGTCGACGGTTTCGTCATCGAAGATGAGCCAGGTGCCCGTGGTCTTGATGATGCTGACATAGTGACCATGATTCGGACCGCTGATCGCGTCAGATGAGCAACGTCAGAAAGGATGGAGTGATGGCAAGAACAGCTGATCACGCACCTTCCAATATGCACTACTATGGCGAAAAGCTGATACAATCGGTCCGGATTCAGGATATCGTCCACGGTATTAAACAAACGAAGCTCAAAGGGAAATGCAACGCGGTACGTGAGTTTGGTGTATCTCTGTACGTCTTCTTGGTATTTGAATCGCTTCAGATGAAGGGCAAGGACGTTTGGTAACCGCTTGATTTTCATCCTGTGCGAGCTGTCAAAAATACACAGCGAGCGCTGGATTGTCACACAAACCTTCTTTCAGCTTCCTGCAGGTCGCAGCAGGCATCGCAAAAGAACTTTTCCTTTTGGCAGAGCATTTCGCTTGCACTGAACTGCCGAAGACAAGCGGTGAGACTGGAATTTTGGTCGATATCTATTGAGAGATCAAGGAATGATTCATCGCGAGAAGAGACCTAGGATGGTGTGGTAAGACGAAGTGAAATGCAGTATATGACGTGAAACGGACGTTCTCGCACGTGAGACATCGAGTTTCACTAGTCAATGTGCCTTCGAATATTTGATGTATGAAAGTCGCGCCGGGCGACGGTGTACTGGAGGTGGATGCGCTGGCCGTCATGGCCGGGGGATGAGAAGCGGTGGAAGAAGATTTTATGGAGCGAGGCACTGGGGATGATGTGAATATAACAAGGGGATGAAGAGCCTGGACGCACGGTCGTCACCAGAAGCGAGCCGCTGCTTCTTCTCTTCCTCGATCTCTTCGACTATGCGATTTAATAGATAATTAAGAAATTCGTGAGCATCTTGGTGCATCGTATTTCTGAAACCTTCGTTCAACTCTCTGAGCTTTTCTATGAATGCACGGGGAGCGATAGTGCCCTTGTCGGCGGGGTTTTGTGATATGTGGATGTACAAGGCGCGGAGGGCAGCGAAGAGGGTGCGTGGAGCGGAGGGGGCGGGCGGAGTGGGTAGATGCGGTACGGTGTTCTGCGGTGGGGAGTCTTGGATAGATTTTCGATCCGGCTTACGGCGTGCGGTGGTCGCCGGGGACGTGGGAGGGTGAGTGGGTGCGAAGTGGGATGACAAGGCATTCTGGAGAGATGGATACGGATCTGGATGATGAATGACGAGCTCTCGGAAGGGGCTGCAGAAGTAGAGGGCCTGGAGGACAGAATTGGCATAACTAGAAAGATGGAACAAGGATATGTAAGCGACTTTGTGATGGGGGCGGGAAGGGGAGACGCACCAAGTGTTGCCAAACTACGAGAAGGGATGATGAGACGGCGCGAGGAGGACGAGGAGGGGTATACGTACGTTTTCTAGTCCAAACTGTTTCCCATCTGCGGTGCATGGTATTGGGATGGGTTTTGGGAGTGACGTGTCTGAGACGACGGAGACCGGCTGGGTGAAGGAGATCCACTTTCCGATGGCCATCCTTGGGGAGCTGTGTTCGTGAGCTCCCTTGTGGGCTGGATGGACTGCGGGGGACGGAGAGGGGGGGGGAGGACAGGGGACGGGGGACGGGGAGGAAGGACGGATGGGAGATGGGTTCCGTTCAGCCGGGAACTGAAAAAGGAAATCATGGCTTGTGCCTATCTGCGCAGTGCCACTGCATCCATTTTACCCTCCTTCTACAGTACTTATCACATATATAAAGGTACCTTCCCACTCCAGCGCCCATACTGCTCTTGATGGGCCGCGAAATCAACGCAGTCACCTTATCGATCTCGTCCTCAACTCAAACAATCCCCATCTTCCGCACCTGCACCCAGTCGTCCACCTTCACCACCCCATCCCCCGTAGGAACTCCATTGCACCCCACGCACGGTGCACTCGCGCTTGCCGGGTCCAGCCCTCTTCGAAATTTCATGATAACCTTGTACGGGACCGCGTTATCACGGACACCAGTAACCGGGTCGACATTTGGCAGCTGTGAGAGTCGTTGGCGACACCAATGTGTGACCGAGTCAGAATACTGCTAAATCTATTTCGGACACAAGAACGAATTCGCACCAGACATCGATTGCATTTGGACACAAGATGAATTCCCGTCCTTCCGTCGACGGCTTCCTTGTCGGAGCAGATGCTGAGCTCGGTCACCACATCTTCGACAAAGGGCATACCAGCCCCTTGGAAAACTATATTAGGCCGGAATCTACAATATAACACGTCAACGTTGAGGCACGTATCGCAGGGTATGTCTTCACGTACCGTTCAACCGTTAATTCTTCCTCCGCCCATTTGTCGCGTATGCCCTGCGTACCCACCATATCTCTGATCCGTTCCTGGATAGCCCTCACACTCTCCTCGGACACCAATAGCAACGGGTATCCGTCCTGGAAATACGAAGAGGCGTCTAGCTTCGGGAAGTTCAGGGTGGGCTGACAATGCCGGACACGTGGACCCTTGACCACCAAGTGAACAGGGTACCCGATATACTCTGACAAAATCCTCGACGGAGATCGACCTCCGGTGGCTTCGCAGATGTACCCTTGGATATTCTTTTGATCCCACAGTTCAACATCGATACTGGTATCAACGCGCTCAGCGGGACTGGAAAACAAAAAATGACATTCGTCAAAATACCTTACCTTTGCCACTTCCGCAACATGTCTTCGCCCGGATTAAGAGGAACACAGAATGTTTCACAACCCGAACCCTCTGGGAAAGTGACTTCAAGACGGCCGCCTTCAGGGGCTGAAGGGTCTGTGATGATATATGGGTGAATTAACACCAGCTAAGCCACCACGAGAGCTGGGGTCAAAAAGGCAGGGACCGTCCATAGACAAGAACATACCTCGCTCACTTGCCGAGCTGTCACGACAACATGATTATCTGCCTTGATGACACACCACTTTCGATCATTCTGATACACAATTTGTGTTGATGACTAAACATTGAAGGTTGGAGACGCACCTCGAGGCCCTCCAACGTGTACCTTGCCTCTTGAACCGACGTGCCTCTGCAACTCTAGGGCAGGGTCAATCAGGCAAGCGAAGATCATGACGAATGAGGGATACCTTGATGGGGTGGATAAAAATTTTTGTCACCCGAAGGTTCGACGTGTCGAACATTGAGTAATCAGTTGTCGACGAATCAGCTGCTGCATGTTGTCCTGAGAAAATCAGATATGAGATGGTATCAATAGTGCATATGAAGGGTCCTTTCCGCGAAGAGCAAGGTGTGTCCAAACAGAGTGCCAAGGCGCGGAGATTGCGTCGAGACTCACCGGATTGCCTCTGCCTAAAGTTGGAGAACACCAGATGAGCGATTGGCGCTATGACAATGACCGCCGAGACCAAGATGGAGGTGAGCAGGTCCTGTTCCATGAACGCTTTCATGCTAGTGTGCGACGGTGAACACTTTGCGGCCTTGGGAAGGAATAAAAAAAGTTTTATATTTGTTGCGGACATAGTAGGGCGGCTACTAAGTTTTAGTGGGCTGTGCAGTTCTCAAGGTCGAGCCAGTCCGACTCAATGCTGAGAGAAATTAGAGAATGGTCATCCGCACAACCACCGTACTCTACGCCGTTCTCATGATGATATGAACGCCACTATCCGTGCTCACAATATCGCTGATATCTCCCACTGAGAGTGCAAACGCTGCTTCCTCAAACGGCTTTTGCATCTGACCACGGGCAAACAGTCCGAGATCCCCGCTCTTGTCGTGCGACGAACAATCCGAATGCACCTTGGCCAGCTTGCCAAACGTTTCTGACTTGTTCGAAGCATCGTCGTTGATCTCTGCTTGATGCTTTCGCAAGATGGCGATCGCTTCGTCCTTGGACCGAGTGATCGTCGACTGCCAAACCGTAGTCGGTGAGACCACGAAACGACAAATAGGAAATCTCGTACTTCCTGCCAACTCGACGGACGTCGACTCTCCTTGTGTTTGATCAACAGATGACTTGCCCTGATCTGTGCTGGTTGATTCAGATCGAGGTAGTGTGCACCGGGAAGTTTGCGTAATTCGTCTTTGGATAGTGGCGGGTCCCACGTCGAGGCGTTTGTGTTCCTGTCGAAATAGTAGGGGACCTTATGGGTGGACGACATGCGAATTTCCCAATCGGATGAGGACTGCCCAGATGATACCTTCAGTGTCTGATCCTCTCTACATATCCGAGACCACAAACCATTGTGTAAAGTGTAGATGATCCAGCGTATAGAGATGCGGCGAATGGAGATTCCGGCGGGACTGTTACAAAAGTTATACTAACCGACAGCTATTTGCTTATGTAATACACCCACCAAATCATAAGTGTGCCAAGACCCCCCCCCCAGCTCCACTGTTCCGATTACAATCCATTATGTACACATAGATATGTATCTCACCTCCCCCATATATCATCGCTGCGTCTCATACCCCTGCGGATTTTTAGTCTGCCAGTTCCACAGATCCCTGCACATCTCCTCCAGCGTCTGAGCAGCCTTGAATCCAAGCTCCTTCTCGGCAAGCGTCGGGTCGGCAGTCAGATCTGGGACGTCGCCACGTCTACGTCGGTGACAATTTAGCTGCAAGGAACAAGGTACATTCAGGCACGTTCCTACGCACCGCCTGCCAATGATCTCATACTTGTAGTCGAATCCGGTAGCTTTCCTCATCGCATCGACGATCTGGAGAACACTCATCCCCCGGCCCTTGCCAAGGTTGTAAGCCTTGTAGCGAGCGTCATCGGGACAGTTATCAAAGACTTTGGAGTCCGGTGCGAGCGCACCGAGCGCAAGCAAGTGCCCAGACGCCAGGTCGAGCACATGAAGGTAGTCCCGAACACACGTGCCATCCCTGGATCGGTCAGTGCTAGTCATAGACATGTTTGCGTTCCGACTTACGGGGTAGGATAGTCGTTTCCGAACACCTTGAGCATTGAATCATTCACTCGCCCGATCGCCATGTGGGCTAAAAGAGGCAGGAGATTCCCAGGACGACCACGAGGGTCTTCTCCGATCAATCCAGAAGGGTGAGCACCAGCAGGGCTACACCAAACTCAGTGACGAATCGACTTCGAGGTAGAAGCATGCTCACTTGAAGTAACGAAGGGAGATAGCACGCCAACGCTGTGGTTCAGCTGCGCCAGTGGGTAAGCGTGACACCGCATCAAGCAAAACCATGATCTACCATGGCACAGATCATCGATGATCGTTTCTGACATCACCTTGGTTTTTCCGTAAGGACTGTCGGCCTGCAAGCGTGTTGTTTCTGGAATTGGTATGATCGGAGGTGTCCCGTACACGGTCGCAGAAGAAGAATAGACAATCCGAGTGCAATCATAATCTGACATGATCTGCAAGAGTGAGATGGTCGCAGAGACGTTGTTGGTATAGTAAGTCAAAGGTATCTCGACCGATTCGCCGACCGCCTTGTAGGCCTGTCAAGCGTCAGTGTGGGTCAAGGCGCATGTCTCACACGAGGCAGCCCGAACACACGCACTGCGATGTGAATAGCACCCCAGATGCCACCTTTGCCATATTTCTCGAAAACAGCTTTGACTTGCTCAGGACTTGTCAAGTCGCATTCAAAGGTATCGATATCTGCGCTTTCCTTGTCTGCGTCCGTCGCGTTTTCGGGTAGTGCATCGTGTGCAAGTTGCGCGACACGTGTTAGTGCGGCAGGGAGCGAATTATAGTGGTTATCGATCGTGATCACCTTGTATCTTCTCGTCTGTTGCAAGGCGAAGACGACATGGGAGCCTGAAGTCAGGTAAGCACACGAATTGAGGGAGAACCGAAAAAGCCTGCTCCTTGGGGGAAAAAAAAGAACTTACCGATATAGCCAGCTGCGCCGGTGACCAAGACGCGCTACGAGAAGGATCGTGAGCTCGTGGGTTACATTCCAGAGACCGACGCACTCGTAGACCATGCTCGGTGGACATGGATTGCTCGGGTTGAACTGGGTAATAACGCGACCGGTGTCAGTCAGAGTTGGAGAGATACAATGATGATCAGATCGCTTGAGACGTTGCCATTAAAAACACGCGACCGATGTGTTGCCACCAGTACTGTACTGAATAAAATACCAGCCAATTGAGCTCGCAAGACGTCTATAACTCGGTCCAAATATAACATCCCTGACTCTTTGTGCAATACAACTCCGTGTCCTGGTCACCGATCCTCCATCTTCACATCCCCTTCCCCATCCTGCGGAACACCCGTATTACTCCTGACATCCGTCATATTTTCCTCTTTTTTGTCCTCCATCAGCGCCGACTCGCCACCAGAGTTGGCATTCGTCCCACTCTCGTCCGTCTTTTGTGCCTTCTCCTTCTCCCTCTCTCGCTCGCGTTCACGTTCCTTCTCTGCCTCAATCTCCTGTGCGAGGAGAAGCACGTCACCTGTGCCAATCTTCCCGAAATGTTGCAGGTGCTGATCTCGTGCAGTTCGCAAAGCCAGCCATGACCACCGTTGCTTGTTCTACGTCAACGTGTCAGCTAGACAATACGGGAACGCGGTAAAATGATTCTTACCTCCTCGAGTTTCAGCGTTTGTTCGTCAGTGGGTGGAGCAGGAACTGGTGTCGACGATGGTGCTGAGATCGTCGTTGCGGGCGCTGGCGGTATTGGAACTGGAACTGCGACAGCTGGGGCATTCGAAGGGCCCTCGGTCCCAGGTACCCTTGCTGGCACAGCTGTCCCAGGTTTGGGAGGAAGTGAAGGATGTAGCGGAGATCCGGCAACAGGTTGAGCAGACTGAGGAGCAGCCGACGAAGGTTCTACTTTGCCGGATTCCGCAGTTGTAGTCGACACTTCCTGCGAGGGAGTTGGTGCTTCCGTTGGTGGTGGAGCTTGGGCAACGGCAGCCCTGGCCCGAGCTTGAGCTATTCGCTCTGCATTCTTTGCCAGTGTTTTCTTTCGCATATCGATCCGAGCATCTTCTTGCTTGATCTTTTTCACGAAATCTTTGACATCACCCGCCCTTGTATAGCGCAGTCAGTAAGGTAGCCCCTGAGTGAAAATTGACGGCAGCTCAACTGGAAGGGGTTTTGGAGGTCAGAAAGATCTCTGTATCCCATTTCCCAAATCTCCGTCAATGGTTGAGAACCAAGACTCCATTTCCACTCCTCTGGTTCCACTCTTCTCTTTGCACGCAAATCCTTCGTCGCTTCCTCGAGCCCAATCTTCTTCTCGCCTACCTCTGCGCTCCATGGCTCACGGTCAAACGGTGCGCATAGGTCGTTTTTCCACTTCACCCAGTTTTTCTCCCGCTCAAGGATGACGTTGACTGTGTCCGCAAAGGCCGGTCCATTTGGCGCGGTGGAACGTAATTCCGCGGTTGCTTTGACGATGGTATCCTGAATCCACTGCGCATCCGTGGGCTCAAGGGTAAAGTCCATCTGGAGAGACCGATTACGCGGGGTTGCCCACGTTGCTTTCGCCGACTTCGTGAACGATAACAAGTGGCTGAGGAGGATAAGAAGCTGGAAGAGAACCTGACGTCGGAAATGCGTATCTGCGATCTAGACGCAAGAGCGTAAAATTGAGTGTCGGAGATGTCAACGAGGATGAATCAACAGACTTCGAGACTCAAGAGGTCCGGACTTGTGAGGAACTTGGCAAAGAAATAGTCGCTGGTATTGGTCTCTTCCCCAGGTTCGACCTCGCGTTTGCGTTTCAGAGGTCCAGATTGACTCGCCGATGCCCTATTCCCCATCATGGCGCGCTCTTTCGTCGTAGCTTCTTTGATGACAGGTAAGACTCTCTCGACAACCTGCTTGAAATCATCAAAGGTACCCGGAGTAGCAAAGACAGGCGGCCGCGAGAATGGGAGTTGGAGGGACCAGAAAGTTTTGTAGAAATCTTGGCAAGACAAGCGTTGAAGCACGGAAAGAACACCAAACATAAAGCAGATCGTACCATCGTTGTCGACCTTTGACTGCTTCTTTGCTTCATCACTCCCCTGTTCCTCGTCAACGTCCATTTTATCACCCCGAACTGACGACTTCGACGACTCGTCCTTCATGTCGACATCGCCGCGACCAACCTCCACAGTTCCCTCCCACACGGGACCATACTCTCCTCGCAAGTTGACACCACTTCTCTCTCCCAAATCGAAAACGCCACTCAGAAAGGTCAATATGCGACCACAAAACATTGTCGTAGAACCCGTCTTGGACAAACGTCGAAGGAGGTCGTTCAACGTTCGAAGCAATATGAGTGCCTTGCCTTTTTGCGGGACCATGCCTTGCGTAAGCCGCGACGCTTGCATCTCAATCCAAGAGAAGATGTGAGAACACGACACGATCGTCTGCATCTCCAACAGGTCTTGAAGCACTGTGAACGGGAACGCGGCTTCACAAGCATCTGTATGTGTTTCATGTCAGACTCGGTGTTCCGGTACGTGCCCAAGTACGCGAACCTTGCTCGGTGAATGTGAGGACGAGATCGAGTCGGTCTTGTAAGCCATCGTAATAGTCCGCGTTCTTTTCTTTCAAAGCATTCCCCTCCGTCGCCTATAAATGGATGTCCGGTCGATACACACCCACCAGCTCAAGAACGGAGCAGCAAGACGTACCGCCAACGCAAAGACCTCCTTCCTCAGCACGAGCTCCCAACGACTCCGTACGTTCTCTTGCGAAGACGCGTCCTGGAACTTGCGCACCTCCTGTGCGACTTTCTCGTCGAGTATTTTTTGGTCAAACGGACGCGCGGGGAATGATACAAGCAGTCGCTGGACGCATTCCGCTTGCGAGGACATCGACGCTATTAAGGGTTGGACGAGACGACTCTGCCGAGATGCCGCTCTGGAGTTCAGCCGGATTCACACTCCGCGCATTATCGACCTTGACCATGTCCTTTGACGATCTCCACGGCAGCCTCGCGTCAAACGGTCGACCTGCAACGGAGGCCGTCGACATAGAGCTCGATGTCAGGTTGTTGGGTTCTCTTGTGGCAGAAAGCGAGGAAATTCCCGCAGATGATTTATCAGAGCTGTTGGCCCGCCTGGATAGTGCTGATACCGTGGCTAGCGGGGTAGAGGCCAGACTGGACGGGATCCTGGACACACTAGACGACCTGCTAACAAGCCTTGAGCCAAAGGATGGCGACAAACCACAGGAAGTCACGATACCACGCTCCGAATCACAATCCGAGCGTCCACCCTCAGAGCGATCATGAATCAGAAGTTAGTCATTCAAATCGTTTGATCGCGCAGAGACCAATCTACTCAAACAGCTTTGGATGGAGTTTCGTATCGCATTGATTCTACCCAGAAGCTAATGTCCAAAACGACTAGCCGAATATGTCTACGTAGGGGGGATTACATGCATCAAGGATATCCGATGTAAATCATGGCTTCGAGTCTTCTGCGAGCGCAACAATTCGGTTTACAGTGTGTACAACGTCTGAGCCCTTACGAGCAAACACTAACTGGGATCATGGTTGATCAAACGTTTTCGTCACAAGGACGATGAACAAAACGTACCAGATATGGGTTCGCATCCAATCCAGTGGTATCCGCAAGTACCTCGCCTTTCTTGACTTCTGTGACATTCGAATCATTGTACTTGAACCACTCATCCGGATTGTCCAGTAGGTTCCGAGAGTAGAAAAAGTAGTGCCCGAACGACGGCGATGAGCCTCGGTGAATGAAAACCGAGGTGAGTTCATAAGCGAATGTCGTCTCGTCCTTCCATACGTCCTCCAACTCTTCCTTGAGTCTCGCAATCTCATTGCGATTCTCTTTGACTTCCGTATTGATGACCTCTTGCTCGTTATTCAATTGAGCCACAAGCTCCTCGTCGAGTTGGGGTAGCACAATGCTTCCTTGCTTGGTAAGGAAGCTGAGTGTACTATTTAGACAGGTGTCGAACGGTGCAGCCTATACAAGTCCGATGAATTCGTATGTAATGTTCGTGAAGATCCCATACCTTGTGTTCAGTCAGCAAGCGCAGACGCTCCCTCCGAGCAATCAACGCAGTCTGTATGCATTTAGACTTTGCTTTCTTTTGCGGATCTGCCGAGTCGAGGAAACGATCCATGTAGATCGTCTCACCAAACTTCACGTACGCTTGAGATTTGTACGGTTGCAACGTTTCTCGGTTGAATTGCACTCGCTACAACAAACTCAAAACTCTGCACTTCGTATCACGAAAAAAAAATCGTGCGCACCTGCAGCTGAATCTGCATTAAGGGAGGAAGTTCAACAAGTGAAACCTCCATTCTCGCCTTCCCGCCCTCGTAATCGACTAAATCATCAAAGTATCGACTTAAACCGTCGTAGATGTCGATTCCACTATCGGCGACATTCACAGGCAGATGAGAAAAGAGATCTTGTTTCTCCGTGATCGATGCCCGTGGCTTTCGTTGATCCGGAGTCAGGCGTTGCCTCAGCTTGCCATAAAAGAGCCTGACAAGCGCCGTCAGCGTGAGGTCAACTGGAAACGATAGGACAAGAAGACCTTTTCACGAGGCTACCCTTCTCTTGTGGGTCGCTCAAGCCACTGAAGTTCAGTAAAGCGATCTCAATCTGGAACATGCAATTATCCATGCACTCAGATACATCGTGCTGTTTGCCTGGAAAAGATATGGCTGTGTTTCTCAAGGACTCAGAATAAAAACTTACCGAACCGCATCGAGGAGTCAGACGTGGTTTGCATTTTCCTCTCAGGTAAAGCTGGCTTTTTGGGCACGTCCTCGTCACCCTGTTGTACGTAACTCTTTACAGCCGTCTCTTTTGAGGAGATGGACTTGGAAGACGAGCTTGAGCTACTCGCCGAGTCAAGACGAGGCGACTTCGATCTACGAGGTGACGGTGGATGTGAGACCATCACGTACCCATTCTTTTCCGAGTCAGACACAGGTGATTTGGGTGATGCGACCTCATCGACGTCCATCGCGTTGTCATCCCGAGCGCGCTTTCCAAGTACGGTGTCGGCTGTGTCCGCGTCGGCAAGGCGGCCAAGCGATTGCGAATCCTCCACAAGTGTAGCATCCGTATCATTGGAAGAGTCAGTTCCTCTGCTTTCCGCCTCTTCATCTTCTTCATCCCGCGAGGTTACGAGGGCAAGCTTGGCGAGATCCATCGTAGGTGTGACAGAAGCCTCCTTGGAGTGCTCGAGATTCCAGAACAAGTCGGCCAGTTGACTGACAACTGATGCATTGTTAAGATGACCTTGCGCTCTCAAGCCATGAACAAACCTACATTTCTTTGACCGGAAAATCTCCCGTCTTGTGACCAACCGTCCACCAACACGATGTCTCTTGAGATCGTCATCCGAGTACTTCTCGTCCTCTAGTGTCTTGACGCTCGTATTTGCCAATGGCGCAACAGCGAGTCGAAGTTCTTTGATGGTGTAGAAATACTGCAAGAGGGAATTCAAGTAACACGTATTGCCCAGTTGGTTGAGGCCCCTTGGGAAGTCAAGTCGTGTTGCTGGTACTATCTCACCCGCTAATCGTGACGTGAGACGCCATTTCCGTACTCAGCGCAGTGGACACTTACGGTCTTCCCCGATTTCTAGGAATGTCCGTAATCGAGAGCTGTCTCTGGCCTCTGCGATCGTCGTTAGGGCCTCCTTCACACGTTCACGTTGCTGGGGCTGTTCATTAACCTGATAAACCCTGCGTGAGGGCACGATATACTGATGAACTATCGGAGCACATACCCGCACCGTATACACGCTGATCAACATCGCATCCGCCACATCCGAAGGAACTTCTAGGATAGTATACGCCCGGTTTGGGTCAATACTATCCCTTGTGGAATCCTCCCACAATTTCCGTAGGTTCACACTGCCTCTTGATTCTGCCACGATTTTGAATCCATCGTTGGCATCCCTCAGTCGCTGCGCGCCGTCCTTTGGATCCCTCCAGGCCCTCTTCAAGCAATCTCTCCAAGCACCAACCAAGAAGTCCTCGTCGATATCGTCCTCGTAATCTACGCGCAGCAGGTTGTCTCTGCCAAAACCAAGCATTCTGATGGCACCGAGACGATCCTCTTCAGTGTACCGGTTCCTGGTGCGCTCTTGCAGAACGAGATTTTGCAGTTCCTGAGAGGGAATGTCGCCAAATTCTTGGATAGCTTGGAAAACACCATAAAATTGAGTGAAATAATGCGATGTCTGCCTAGGATCGCATCTACACTGTGCGAGATATGCAAATCCCAAGAGCTCTGGAACCTATTGGTTTAGTACAGAACAGACCATAGCGGAGATCGACCCACCGGACGAATATGTCATGGGAGTCAATCCCAGCGCCGTTACGGCGCGCTCAACAGGTTCATATTCTATGAACGCAGGCAGCTTTGCTACTCTTTGGACTATACATCACAGTGAACAACGTAATCAGAACGGACAAGACGAGACATACTCTGATCAGGATGCGCTCCTATACCCATCTGATACATTTCACGGACAGAATCCAATTTCACCCATACTCTTGCACAAGTGTACTGTTTGAGCGCATTGCCTGTGCAAAAACTCAGTGAACGTCAAGGAAGTCTGCAGAACAAATACCGTGTCGGCGCTGGTAGTCGAGCAGCCATGCGCTCGTCTCCACCCAGAAACGGAGAAGCTTTCTACCGTTCTGCCGGCCCTCCAAAGTGCTTGGATCCGTATTAGAAGGTGTAATGGAAGTATCTCGCACACCACTTGGTGTAACTGTTTCGGCGATGACGAAGCCCAACTGTTCAAAAATACAGCGACTAGGCACATGGATCACATGAGTAGATTCGAGAACAGCCAAATTTGACCTCACACTATAGATGTCCACCCAAGCTTTCTTTGAAATACTGGCCGAGCAATTGTTATGCCTCGATTTTCTCCCCTCCATAATTTGTTCTCAACGATGCTACAACCTATGAGTATCTTGCAGTGCAACATGAAGGATTGAACGTACACTAGGAAGGTCTCCAGCCCCGAAACAACAGATTCTTCTCGGCTGCGGCCGGGAGCCGGATTATCCCATCTCTCTCGAATGAATTCCTCGATGTACTTGACGGGTATGACACCAGGGATGACTTCCGAAACAATGCAATACAACGAGCATTGGCAACAAACATAGAGATCTAATAGGTCACTTGGCTCCTCGGGAACTGAGTTGTCCATAGCATCATCTGACATTTTATCGAGTGAAATTGAATCCAGGTTGAGCGACGTCATTCTCCGCCGTTTTTGTTTCTTCTGGACGGATATTTCCCATTCTGAGCGGCGGAAAGCCGGATCGAGTTTCAGTGCATCTACAGCCTTTTCGTAGCGATGAAAGTGGTGGGTCAAGTTTACAGGACCAAAAGGTTGCTCACCCTCCCCAACGCACGACGTCGTCCGTCTGCGACGCGCAAGGTCTGGGAAGGGGGTTTCTGGATCGGGAACGAACGAATTTGCTAAAGGAGGCATCATCGTTGAAGACTTCCATTGGAGAAGAACCCAACCATTGTGCTTCCTGCAATAGTACGCATTTGGATGAGGTATGGAGTATGTAAGGTCATCCACAGAAGGCGGCTGGAATGGTGGACCGATATCGCCGCTCTCTTGAAAGGAAGAGGCCAAAGGCTTGAAATCCGGCGGGTCGACGCTGACTGAGAACAAGGAATGATCAGGATTGTGTAAGAGGTCGGCTAGGTATGGCGGTAATACTCCTGGGCCTGGTCGTTTGTGCAAATCGCGGATAGAAGCGTCCCACCAGTGTTCCTCTTCGAATTTATCCCGACCATCGATGCTAGGACCTTGTGAAGAGGGCCCGCCATATGATTGTGCCCAAGTCCCAGTGCTATCCCAAGGAGTCGTGTCTGCATTCCACGTGTCCGTAGACGTGCCCCATGCTGGTTGGCTGGCTGCCCAACCACTGTCGACCTGAGGCCATGCATTATGGACCTCATCGGCTGGCAAGAGGCCGGGCATAGAATCGTTGGTGATGGGCGCCTCCTCCACAAGCTGCGGCTCGCGAAAGGGATCTGCATCCAAAGAGCCGTACACTGGGGGTGGTGAGCTGGGCTGGATGACGTTTGTATGGGCTGAGCCGAGGTTTTTTCTGGTAGGAAGTGGAGGTGGCATTGATGCATAGAAGCTGGTGGTTGGCACGGTGGTTGGTGCCTTTGAAGCACTTGCGGATGGTGTAGGTTGGGGTGGCGATGGCAAGCGACGAGCCAGTTGCCTGGGATCGCTATGGTCCATAGTGCAGCCCAAAGAGATGTCGCAAGCCGCAAGCTACGAGATGATATCAAGGCCCGGCCACGACAACTGATTGCGTGCAGACGTTTGAGGGTTTGAGGACGATCAGGATATCTCAGCGATCACCCACACAAACAGTCAAACTCGACCATTGCAACTTCAAGATCACAGTACGCGTCAGTCGAAGCATTGCTTATGTAATCCAAATTTATGTCTACCCCCCTCTCCTAGTACACCAATAAATCAAAAAATATCCTCAGAACTTGTAGACCTGGAGCAGATGAGCCACATATCGCATAGTCTGTGAATAAAGCCAACCTGGTCCGCTGTGTAGCCAAGATCCTTCAGGATACCACTCAGTTCCCCTTGTTTGGGGCCATCCTTTTTGCCAGCAAGAGAAAGGACCTGGGGCGGAGGGCCTGTGATACTCGTCAACTTCAGCCCACCCACCCCACGGCAAAACGACTCACCGCAGACAAAGACCTTCACTTTGTCCCCAAAAGAAGGCGGAGCAAAGTGTTGCTTGATGAGATCTGCGTTAACATACCCGCTCGGTCCTGATCCCAAAGCACACTGTGAGCATCATCCCGGAAGCCAGAAGAATATCCGATTACCCTTCCAGTTCGCAGGAGGTTTGTCCAGCACGTAGACAACGTCAAAGTTGTTGGGGTATTGCTTCTTCATGGCGTCAAACTCTTCGCGGAGAAGAATATCTGGTTCGGTCACGTTTGCAAAGATCAGCTTGAACTTGGTCTTGTTGGTTTTATCTGAGAGTGCGTGTTGTAAAACCTGATACAGGGGCGCGCTTGAAGGTTACAGTTAGACGGGCGAGAGATTTCCTTCCATGCCTTGCGGACTCACATGCCAGACCCTCCACCAATGAGGCCAACCTCATCCAATTCGTTCACTACATAGAGTTCAATCGACATTCGTCACAGGGAATAGAGAGTGAATCACTCTTCCAGGGCCATTTCGGCAGAGGTCCCTTGATGGCAAGCGTGTCACCGGGTTTCAGAGAGTGGATATGCTTTGAGACATTGCCAGTTTCGTACTTCTTGATGATGAAGGTCAACTCTCCTTCTAAATCCGAGGGGGAGATGGGGGTATAGGGCCGGTACATGGGTTTTCCGCTGGCATCCTTGAAATCCTCTGCCTTGAGGTACACACATGAGGCTACCGGAAGGAGAGAAGCTTTCCCTTCGCCCAAATCAAAGACAAACCTGTGATTTTGACATGTGGGTACCTGTATGATGGCACGCCAAGGTGTGACTTACTTGGAGGTATTGTGGTTGTACGGCTCGACTCTCTTGAGCTTGATGTCGACAAAGTTTTTGGGGTCCAGGGGGCTGGACAAAACCTTGTTTGGCTTGACTTGCTCTGGTTCACCTTTGTAATAATACTCATAAAAAAGGTAAGCACCCAAGACACCGCCGACGGGCAAAAGGAGTCTAGACCCTGCAGATTTTTTGGCTGCGGGTGCTTCCGTAGAGTAGCGCCTGGCCTGTGACGCTGAGACGAATGCCGGTGAGAATGGATAGGTGGCGAACGTACCGCTGAGCGGGCTAAAGTGGCAGCGCGGATGAAGGACATGATAGAGCGGGTGTAAGAATCGGTTAGCCTGAGAAACGCGCGCTCGCTCACGGAGAAGGTTGGCGCGTACTAAGTTGAGGACCTCAGACACGCCGGTCGAAATTTACAGAGGCCGCTGGGAGGAGGGTTACCTTATCATCGTCCTGCGTGATTTGGATGGCACCCATCTGAGCTTCTTCTTTCCGCCGCCGCATCTTTATCTCGAAAGTCTTCCTTGTACCAGCCTCTGTATCAATCAAAGGTCGCCATGTCTTTTGTCAAGCTTAGCATATTCGGCACATCTTTCGAGGTGCGTCCCCTGCATCACGAACCCTGGATGCCCTGACGATTCCTATCGATTCTCAAGGTCACTACGCGTTATGTCGACCTACAACCAGTCGGAATGGGTGCGTTAGCTACATCGCTCGATCTCCACCTTTCCCGCTCACCCACCTGCTCGCAGGGGCATTCGGTCTCGTCTGGTACCATTCATCCTCGCTTGCTATTTCCTGCACACCTCTCATGTGTGTCTAGTTCTGCAAAGGACCAACTAACAGCCTCGTCCGTCGCGATCAAGAAGATCATGAAGCCCTTTAGTACACCCGTCCTGAGCAAACGAACGTATCGCGAACTCAAGTTGTTAAAACACATACAACACGAGAACGTGGGTTCTCTCGCGACCTCGCTCCTCGCATCTCATGAAACATACATGGGGCACTCTAGATCATCAGCCTAAGTGACGTGTTTATCTCCCCTCTGGAAGATTTGTGCGTTCCATATATATTCTTTTTCTCGCCCCCACGTGAATCTTGCGATACAGGTACTTTGTCACGGAACTTCTTGGCACGGACCTGCATCGCCTGCTGACGTCGCGTCCGTTGGAGAAACAGTTCATCCAATACTTTTTATACCAGATTCTTGTGCGTGTGTTTGCTCCAATGATCGTCAAGCTCATTCACAGCTAATAGCGCGGTCTGAAATACGTTCACTCTGCTGGAGTTGTCCATCGCGATCTGGTGAGTCACGGCATCCGGTTCCGCTTGTCCCAGTTTCAACTCATCGCTATCAGAAACCGAGTAATATTCTCGTTAATGAGAATTGCGACCTCAAGGTTCGTTTTTTTGACGTCGGCTTCATCTCTGATATGACTGACGAAGGGTAGATATGTGACTTTGGTCTGGCACGCATCCAAGATCCGCAAATGACAGGATATGTCTCGACGAGATATTATCGTGCCCCCGAGATCATGTTGACATGGCAAAAGTACGATGTGGCGGTCGACATTTGGAGTACTGGATGCATATTTGCGGAGATGTTGGAGGGCAAGCCGCTGTTCCCGGGCAAGGATCGTACGTATCTCCTTTTTTTCTGCGGGACTTGACTGACGAGAGAGTAGATGTGAACCAGTTTTCAATTATCACAGAGCTCTTAGGGACGCCCCCCGATGACGTCATCGAAACCATCGCCAGTGAGAATGTCCGTCCGTCCTCCCTCCCCTCCATATTCTCGCTTTCTCATGCCTCTCCAGACGCTAAGATTCGTCCAAAGCTTGCCCAAACGCGAGCGTGTCCCTTTCAGCCAAAAGCTCAGAACTGCCGACAAGGATGGTTAGTCAGTTTTGGCTGTGTTCTAGCGCGGTGAAACTCATCTGTCGCTAGCGTTGGATCTTTTGGAGAAGATGTTGGTCTTTGACCCCAGAAAACGTATAGATGCTGCCACCTCTCTTGCGCACGACTATGTCGTACCGTATCATGATCCAACCGATGAGCCGGTTGCCGCGGAACAGTTTGATTGGAGCTTCAATGACGCTGACCTCCCGGTGGAGACATGGAAGGTCATGATGTACAGCGAAATTCTCGGTCAGCCTCTCTGCGCAGTCAGTTACCCTAGCTGACACCTTTCGTATTATCAGATTTCCACCAGGTTGGCGAGTCAGCAACCTCTGCTGGTGGTGTCCCAGAAGGCGCGCTCGCAGGACCCGAAGCGCCTAATGCCACCGCTACTGCGGCCAAGTAAATATTGGTTCTCTTCTCAGCTTCTTCAGGTCTTTTTCTCAGAGGAATGTCTTCGACTCGGTCGGTCCTTGATTTTGTCGGATGCGAATTGCTACTGATTTTCATTGTAAATGGAGTTCTTGGTCAAGTATGGTACCGTAATCCCAGTGTTCTCGAGTTCTCGCTGCATTTTCCGCCGCCGCTGGCTCCGGTTCGTAATACCAGCCTTCATTTCGCACTATCCGGTCCTTGGTAACTTCTATTCCGTCTTTCTACACGCGAGAGTAAATCCTCAGCACTTCCAATGTACCGCTTCGGTTCTATACATAGCAGTCCTCGTCTACATTGTAGTTGTATACTGCTTAAACTTGTACATGAGTTCGTGGACTCTGGTTAGATGTATCTAGGGATGTCAACCTTTGTAGCCCCTGTCAATCCGATTTGTTAGATAGTCATACCACGTGCTCAGAGTTACAGTAGTATTCACGGACCACGATGATAGCACGTCCGAGTCGACGCGGCAATCGACCGAGGGCCCTTGACGTTTCTTTCGGCTTTGAAGATCCAGACGACTCTGCGACTACATCTGCCAGTGATGCCAGCCGCAAGCGGGATCGCGGTGACCCTGGTGATGCAGATCTCAGAGTGCGTGCTTGGTTCTTCTGCCAGCATTCAGTCCCACTGACACGCGGCCCTGTAGGGCGCGAAACGCCGCAACCTCGATGCAGCTCCACAGCCCAGTGAGGGGACCAGTTCATTCTAACACTCAAGTTCCTCGTTCTGACCTCCTTTACATCAGTACGGAAATACGAACCGCGGCCGTACGAGATCTTGGAGACCAGTGATCTGCTCGTCTTCGGTGAAGAACAGGATCCTCCGGACGATGGCAGGAAGCCGACTCGCTCCCTTTCCCACTTTACCTTCTTCGACGCTAGTCATGAAAATAGCATGATTTCACTTGATGTGCTCCGCGAGGACATGGATGGTGATCATCGCGTTCTCGGCGCCGGTTTCGTTGTCGCGCAGTACGACCTAGATGAGGACGCAGGTCAGGAGGATGGTATTGATGTAGATGTAGAAGCTGAGCAACAGTATATCCGCACGACACGCATCCTCCGGTACTTTACGAGACATTGGGAAAGGAATAGGTATGTGATCTCCCGGGAGGACGTATATAGCCTACCGTATACTGACGTGAAAAGTCCGTTTTATGTCGAAACGGATCACGCAATCTACGAACTCGACGTTTTGAATCCATCCAAGAAATATCGGAGCCAATTCCGCCCCTTCTGGAGGCTGCAGACGATATTGCGACTCGTAATATCATCCGCTGAAAACGATCCAGGACAAGAATTTTCTGCTTTCATACGAGAATATAACGGCGTTGTAATCCTCGGTCAACCCTTGACTGAGCGTGAGCTATGGGATGCTGTGAGTTTCTTTCATCACGGAGTAACGACCATTAAGTGTTTTCCTAGGTCCCGAAGCTAAGCAAAACGCTGGAGACTGTCTATTATGGAGATAACCTCCGAGCATCTATCGTCATCCACCACCTTCTTAATCACTTGCCCCCTGTCATATTCAAGCCTGTAGGCAGGAAGCAAGAAGCTAAACAGCCGTCAGAAAGTGACCTCCGCGTCCAATACAAGGGGAACCTCGACTTAGCAGTACTGCGCACGACAGTACCTACCCATGTGACCCCACGGATTTCACAAATGGCCGTCTCATTATTCAGAGAAGTTCTTCGAGTCGTTGGACCCCCTCCTCGAGGCGAGCCTGAAGTAGTACCGAAGGACCAGCTTACCCTCCGACTTCAGGGGTTCTTGATACGCACACAAATGCGCCCGCTTATCCAGTTCCGACCGGATCAAAGGATAGGGCGTTCACGTTGGCTGAAGCACATATTGATAGATGGAGTAAAATATGAGGTAGGGACGCAGCGTTTTCTTACTTTTCTATAGGCTGAGGGGAGATTGACAGGTCGGAGACACTGTCCTGTTTTATCCAGGGAAGGGTATTCCGCCAAATCCTAACGATCTCCCTCCCACGGACACTCTTGCCGATCACTTTTGGTAAGGCATTATCGCATATCCTTACAACGTCTCATCCAAGTTTTGTTCAGGTTTGCTAGGATCACACACATGAATGAATTGTATGAGACTGTCCATGTGCAATGGTTCGAACACAGCTCCAAGACGTTCCTCCAAGAGTTGGGCGATTCCCAGGAACTGTTCCTGGTCAACCAATGTGATACGCAGTGGTTAAAACATATCATCGGCAAAGTTGATACACACTACATCAAGCCCGATCAATCCCTCGCAGACGTCCGACCACATGACTACTTTTACAGGTACGAGCCATATAGCCGCGGTCGGTCGGTTCTGACGGTGCAATCCAGGTACCTGTGGGATGACCGCGAAGGAACATTCACGAATATCGACATGAATGCACTGGCTGCCTCCGCACGAGACCCACCACCAGACAATTGTCCCGCATGCGAGATAGCTAAAAAGTTTGATGAAGGTACGGAGGCAGCAAAGATACATCTCGGTGTACGATGGCATGAAGTGGAGTATCATCTGGATGATTGTGTCTTGATCAAAGCAGATGAGGGGCCATGTCACATTGGCCAGATCATCAGATTTATCCATGGTGATGGGCACGGCAATGGCGAAGTTGTCGTCCGGCTCTTCGGACGCACTGACAGGCTTGGGAGTCGACCAGACACAATACTCAAGGATGAGGTAGGTTTGCTTGCTTAGGGATCCTTTCACTTGTTCATGTCCTTGCATTTCAGAGACACTTATTTCTAACGGATGATGAGATGATGACCACGATGTATAACTTGATCGGGGTATGCTATGTGGTGGTCAAAGATGATATGCCCGAATTGGACACATGGCTAGCAACATCTCCCCGCCACTTCTATGTCAAATATCAAATTCCTTCGCTCAGCACCATGTCTTGGGCTAGCAGGCGTCGGATGCGTTGGGATGACCTACCCACCTGTCCCATGTGTGTTAAGCAAGATTTCAAGAAATTTATGGGGACAAAAACCTTCTTGGAAAAGGAGGCACCCTTGCGTATCTTTGATCCATTCGCCGGAACAGGCGCATTCGGTCTGGCTATGGAGGAGCTGGGTTGTTTCAAAATGACGCATGCTGTGGAGATTTCCCCGAGCGCAGCCAAGACACTGCGGTAAGATCGATATTTTGGACTGTCGAGCTTGTATGGAATTTGATTGTCAGGAACAATGCTTCCGCGGACATCAAAGTGTACAACCAATGCAGCAATCTTGTTCTCCGCCACGCGATTTTGACCCACGAAAATAAAAATCCTGAACCACTCACGTCCATCGAAGGCCATGAATTACCTCCACCTCTGAAGCCCGGTGACATCGACTGTCTTATCACGGGGTTCCCTTGGTAAGAGCTCACGTCACCTACTTGGATATCGCTGACTCGCCGATAGTCAGCCCCACTCTACTTTAAACATGTATCAGAAAGCCAACGATAGCAAGAGCAGCCTTATTCTTACCGTTCTCTCCTTCGTCGACTTCCTCAAACCTCAATACTGTATATTTGAAAATGTCCGAGGCTTCCTAAACTACAACCTTCGTGCGCGTCAGCACGGTAAGCATTCGGTCAAGGGAGGCACCCCAATGGGTGGTCTGAAACTCGTCGCGGCGGCGCTTCTCGACATGGGGTAAGTCCCCCCCCCCTTGGCCAGTTTAATTGCGGTAATGATGTCAATACCGATAACCCATAGATATCAACTCCGATGTGGTCTCCTTCAGGCTGCGCACTACGGAACGCCACAAGGGCGGGTCCGGTTCTTCCTTATAGCTGCCAAACGCGGTTTGGAACTACCTTCATTTCCCCAGCCTACGCATGATTTCCCTGTCGCTGACGGCTTGGAAATCAAATTCCCGGAGGAACTTACATTTCGGCCGATAACCACACTTCCTGGCGTCGCGCCGCATCGTTATGTATCCGTACACGATGCGATCAGCGACCTTCCCAAGTTTGACTGGTACGGCACGTCATCCTATGTGCAGGCATTTCCATTTCTCAAAGCAGCTTCCTCCTCGCAGGAAACACCCCAAACAAGCACTTAATAGACGTCAGATGGAAGAGAGTGGTGTCAAGGAATGTCGTGAAGATCAGCAATGGTGTGGTTTCCATGGACCTGACGTTCCGTACGAACACGAGCCGCACACGAGGTTTCAACTGAGGTGCCGCAGTCAACCGACACGAGACATCCAGCAGTACACGCGCACGTACGATCCTACAAAGGTGGAGAGGCAAGTCTTGCACGTCGTGAACGACCGTGCGGTGTGCTAAATCCGTTTCACGAGCTTAGAGTCGTCGAGATTCCCATCGAAGCTGATGCGGACTATCGGAGTAAGATATTCTGTCACTGTGGTTCTCCTTGATTGAATTTGTCCGGATAGGTTTGAGACCTGATCTTTGGGAGTGGCAGCTCGTCAACCCTGCATCGTCGGTCGCCAAGTCAGGCTTCCGAGCTGGTGAGCAACAGCCAACGTGTACGCGGGACACCTATCTAACACCGTGATCACAGGATTTTACGGACGCGTCCAACGAGACGGATGGTTCCAAACTACAGTCACAAATGTGGACCCGACGGCGAAGCAGTGTCGCGTGATACACCCTTATGTATATGCCCACCCCTCGTCACGCATGGGTATCCGTATTGACGCGTAGTTTTAAGAGCAGACGTATCGTGACAGTTCGGGAACTTGCCCGTTCACAAGGGTTCCCGGATCATTTTGTATTCTATGCTCAAGATAACCGCGTCGTGACTGTGAGTATCCTCATGTAGTTGTTCGTCGATCTTGTAAGCTCAGTCGAAACCAGATGCACCGACAGATTGGGAACGCAGTCCCATGGCCAGTCTCGATGGCGATTGCACGCGAATTTCGTGAAACACTTTACAAGGATTGGGTGAAAAGGAACCCAATCCCTGATGGACCTATAGATGAGGAATTTACGGATGATGCAAGCTAGATCTATAGATTATGACGCTATGCAAGTCTATTGAGGGCTACCCAGTAATTAATTGGCTGCTCTCGTAAGTTACGTCGGAAACGTCGACTTGAATTGATTGGCGTACCATACGCTTGTATACTCGTCCAATTCTATATTTTTGGGGTCATTGTCTGGGGTCGGTCTTCTTTTTCTACGGGACGAGTCGATCGATTGCCGGAGCTCGAGAGTGCGAGCACCAACTTGTGGGGTACTAGTTTTCAGAAAGCGCCGAACAGTTATATATGCTCGCTACCCAAATCCACGACATCGTCGTCGTTCAATCCCAAGCGGGAGGCGAGCGATCCTAGCATCTAGTAAAGCAGCAGTTCAGTTATAAGTCCAACGGTCAGAAAAAAGTTCATAATTACATGCCCGCTGGGTTACTCCCCCTCCTCCGACGCGTGCTCGTCCTCAGATATTACCGCCTCCTTGTATCCAACCCAGATCGCCTCTGAGCAGCTCTCACAACCCACGAGATGCGTCCCGTTCTCTAAATCGTCTTGCGTGATGCGATACATACCACCACACCGACACCTATACCGCCATTCCTGCGTCGGGTCTACCCTCACTCCTGTGCCCGATCCCATATCGGTCACCGTCTCTACCGCGGTGAACTCCTCGAGCGAGACGACCTGCGCTGGCCTCGGCCCACACGATAGCGCGTGTTCATCTTCTTCCCGCCTCAACGATCCATCATACGCCGCGCGTAAACCCACATCTGAAAGCGTCCTATACGCTTCTTTCAACAACGCCATGTCGACCAATGCCTCGTCGGGGGGTGGTAGTGGTCGATTCCGAGTCGGGTTCGCGGGAGTGTCTGCCTCGGAGGCTACTGGGGCCATGGAACCGTGATTGCGCGGTGTGGATCGTTTGTCGGGGTGGAGACGTAGGAGGGTACGATGGTAGGCGACCTTGATGTTGTTGGGGGATGCATGTTGGGGAATTTGAAGTAGCCTGTAGAAATCCAACGAAGGAGTGGTATTGAGCATCACTCCGAGTCCGTAAGAGACGTGCGCGGACCGTGCAACGGCCCCTTACCAGAGGTGTGGCATTTCAAGCCCAGCCGTGTGTAAAAGGCTACATTAAAGACATTTTAGAAATCTGCTTTTTTTCTTTAAGCAAAGGTTATGAGATTTGAACTGATATACCCTAAGTGACAATCTAGGTGTTTTACCTTTAAAATAAAGAATTTTATTTAAATTAAGCTCTGATATATAAGGAGGGTTTTTTAAAATATTTGTTAAATCATTGTTAATTTCATCTTCTTTAATAATAAAA
>JBBPMQ010000321.1:0-25538 GCA_038090375.1 Boletus rubroflammeus | reverse complement strand
AATGAATGAATGAATGAATGGATCCTCTTTCGGTGTTGGAATTTGCTTAAAACATATATTCAATGAGAGAAGCTCGGATCAGATATTCCTCTCTGGGCTGATCACATTGCAATGGTATGAGTTATGAACGTTTGGACAAATGAAACATTGAGCGCACAGATCGAGATCCAGGCATATCGCAAAAGGGAGATACTCTCGCCTCGATCGCAGACGGAAGCAATTCAAACGTCGGGATATGATCAGCGCGTCGACCGAACCATAGGTCGGACGTTGATAGCAAGCATTACCTCGCGTACCATTATGAGCCTACCGTACGTGGGTTACAAGCAGCGCCGTCCATGTAATGTATCCCCGATCTACAGTTCCCATTCGCCGTATTCTCAGTTGAAGGGATGTCCGACGGGGGTGACTGGTGACCATGGATGGAATTGGCTTCAGTGTGCTGCTGGAAGCTTTGCTGCTCGATAAACGTCGAATGGAAGAACCCTTTTACCCCCAGATAAAAAGCACCAAAAGGAGAGTGGGCTGCTTTTCCACTGGGAGCCACATGATCTCGGACTAGATGCAACGGGGGACTGCCAATGGTTGACACCGAGAAAGCATCAAATTGAAATATTCTTGCTATGTCTTGATCAGGTTGACGCGGTTCAGTGTTCGTGAATTTGTTGCTTGATTGTTGACTTGTGTTGTATCATACCTTTGTATACGATCACATTGAGGTACTACTACGTCCCTCAGTCCATCACTCGGACCATGATGGTCACACAACTGCCTCGACGCTTTTATCCCTGACAGCTCTTGTTAGGTCCCCGCCCGCCGTACTTTGGAATGAACAAACGTGGTGTTTGACCTCATAGCCATACCCAATCGTTGTCGGCCAGAGTCGATCAATCGGCACGCCGATGGTCCGCGTCTACATTGCATTCACTGAGCTGCCAGGGCCCATTGATGTCTGGACCCAGGCCAATAAGCTGTCTCACAGCAGGTACGTTGCGATTCTGGTCATTTTCTCACCCAGTCGCTGATATGTTGGCACTAGTAATTTCTCATGGTAGATGACCATTTCCCCCCTGAGCCCCTGGGGCCGGATCCTCTCCGCCGGATTCAATGCGTCTTTGTAGTCCAAGCATAAATGAGCGGTGGCCCATATGATACCCAACAATGCCGCTCGTGAGTCTCGACATTTCATGCACTTGGCTTGTTTCCCCTTGCTACATTACTGTGATGGAGTAACAGGTATGCCCAACCTCGTCGCATTCTAATGTGTGCTGGGCGAACGGGCTGTGTGCAGACTCGGGTGCGATCGAAGGGGGGGAAGAGGCCACCCTCTCTGTATAAAAGGCAAGTTGCAGAACCGCTCACCATCAGCAAAACAGCATCTGATCGCCTCTCGAACAATTCAATTCACCCACTGCTAGAAAAATGTAGTACATCCGCTTCTCTGCCCTTCTCCCCGTCGCTGCTCTCGCTGCAGTCGTCGCCGCTGCGCCCAGCAGCGAGCTTGAAGCCCGTCAAACCACCCAATGCAACACCGGCTCGATCCAATGCTGCGGCAGTACTTACTATGTGAGATTTCCTTGCTCCTCACGCTTTCGCGCTTTGCGCTAATGGTGGCACACATCGTAGCAATCCGATTACACGCTTAACTACCTGTTCGGACAACTCGGGATTGTCCTTCCCAGCGCCTAGGGTCTCGTCGGCCTTAGCTGCTCCCCGATCGGTACCGGTACGGGTGCTACGTGCACCCAGCAGCCCGTCTGTTGCACTGGCAATACCTACGTATTGTCTGAACGCACGAGCGATGTTGATCGTTCTCCTCTGTGCACATAGAACGGGTTGATCAATATCGGCTGCTCTCCCATCACCGTCAACGCGTAAACAGCCGGAATATGCAGCGGTAATCAAAGCGTCGTGGCGGCTCCCGAAATGAAATGTTTTCTTGCTTGCTTGCTTCGTTTGTATGAATAGGGGTTATGGTATTTTGGATCGAATGAATAGGTCGTCCTTTGGTATTAAAATATGGCTAAAAGACCCGCGCAAACGAGTGGTACGACGTTCAAAAAGAACGTCATTGAGAGAAGCTCAGATGAGCTCATTTCGTCCGGACCGATCACTTTCAAGACAGCTGCAATAGATATGAAGTGTAACAATGTGGCTGTGCACCGAGACAACTGGATAAAAAGGGTAAACAGTGAACAAGCTGCGCTTAGTCAGCAGAGGCAGAGCCGACTGTTGGTCAATTTTATCCTGTTCTTGTCCTGCTAAGCGTCGTAGAGTACTACGGGCAGGTTCAGCATGCTTCTCCACTCTGGCTCGTCCGACGATAGAGCCCGCAGACCCGAGGCTATCGCGAAAGGAAGTGACACATACTGCCGCGTTGAGCACAGATCCTCCATCAACGGAAACAATGTCGATCATCAGCATGTCGATCGAACCACAGGTCGGGATTGATAGCAGGCATTACGTCCGACTCCCATTGTGGTGCTGCGGACAGACCCTGCCACACGCTATGACCACTGGTGAACACGGCGGTAAAATTCTCACGATGATAGATGCTCCTGTGGGGTAAGCGTGCCACTTTGTTTCCAAGTTCCTACCTCCAGCACATCATTCGGCGAAAATCGTTGCACCGCTTGTCAGGTCCTTGTCAATTTTATCTGCCCCTTCGTATATCTCTCTGCCTGATTACTGACTGTATATTTCTCAAAGAAATCCAGTTGACTTTCTCGTCTGTTTCGTGCCAGTGTGGCGGCCATGAGTGCTAATCATTGGTAAGGATCGTAGCTGAACAAGAAAGAATGAGATGAGGCCGAGCTGACAAACATTCGTCCATTTCCGCCAACTCAACTTCGTGCAAGTCCTGACAAAATTTCATTCGGCTTGTTTGCTGGGACCTGGCTGAGCGGAGAACGTGGCACCCTCGTGATGAATATGTACATGGCAAAAACAGACACGCGCGAACACCTCGGGCGAAGACGGCGCCTTGCTAGTCTCCCCAAACCACACCTAAAACCTCGAGATCAGAAGACAGTCGTTCTGATCCCATGCTGACGACCGGGAATAGCTCCGCGATTGACGGAACAACGGTCTCAAAGCGGTCGTTTTTATATCATTTTATGTAGTTGGGTCGATGGTTTGGAGTGTCGATCAGTCCAAAAACCGTTTCATGAACATCAAGGACGCCGAGGACGCCACCTTCGTGGAGCCCCGCCTCCTCCGCTTCGATTCGACGCCAGTGACGACCGTAGTTGTTGCCGTCATCATTATATTAGTACACCCAACACCCAACTTATCAACTGCCAACCTCCCCGAGAGTGCCAACTGGACGGAGGGCTATCTTTAGAAGGATCTTATATCCAAGCGAGTAAAACCACTCGACCTCGTACGCCCCAGCACGACGGTGGTACTTGATGTACACGTCAATGTACTTTGGCGCAGCAGAGGAATAGATCTGAACATTCATTTCTGCGTTGCGAGACCGACATCACGGTTTGTGGAGAAGCGTGATAATGGAATCTAATCCATTTTGTCACATTTTACAGTGATTATCTGTGATTATCTATGAGGTAAAATGAGGCAAAATGGATTAGATTTCATTATCACGCTTCTCCACAAACCGTGATGGATGAGCCACTGATCTGTCGCCGGGTTAGAGAACCACTTGTCCCACTCACGTCGTCGTCGTCCCATTCGACATCTCGCCACCTGACTGAAACGTACTTTGGAACGCCCTCGACGACCGCAGATAGTTTCAAATATAGCGTTGACGCTTTGTGTAAGCTGCCCACTGCGTCGGGGGTGACCCTGGATGCAACTAGCTTTGTGCTGCTGGAAGCTTTGCTGCTCGATAAACCCCGAATGGAAGAGCCATTTTTAAACTTGGACTTGGACCCCCTGTGTAATATCAGTCGAGGGGACAAGTTGTGCTGTGACTAGTCCCGGCCAAGTTGAACACAACTTAAACGTTGGGGACCTCCAGATTCGGAAAACACCGAAAGTAGAGTGGGCTGCTTTTCCACTGGCGACCATGTCTCGGACTAGATGCAATGAGAGACTAGTTGACACCGAGAATGCCATATTCTTGCTATGTCTCAGGTTGACGCGGTTCAGTGTTCGTGAATTTGTTGACTTGTGTTGTATCATAACTTTGTATACGATCACTGGCACATTGAGGTACGTCCCTCAGACCATCACTCTGAATGATGATGCGGCCGCACAACTGCCTCGATGCTCTTATCCCTGACAGCTCTTGTTAGGTCCCGGCGCGCCGTACTTTGGAATGAATAAACATAGTATTTGACCTCATAGCCATACCCAATCGTTATCGGCCAAAGGACGGAAGTTAACACCGGTCTCGAAGCAGTCAGCTTTCTGTCACTTTATGTAGGTGTGCCGCCTTTAAGAGAGTCGATCAATCGGCACGCCCATGATCCGCGTCTACATTGCATTCACTGAGCTGCCAGGGCCCAGTGATGTCTGGACCCAAGCCCACAAGCCGTCTCACAGCAGGTACGTTGCGTTCTGGTTCTGGTCATTTTCTCACCCAGCCGCTGATCATATATTTTCTGATGGTAGATGACTATTTCGTTTTGTATTCCCCCCTGAGCCCCTGAGGCCGGATCCTCTCCGCCGTCTTTGTTAGTCCAAGCACAAATGAGCGGTGGCCATATGATATGCGCAACTAACAACGCCGCTCGTGAGTCTTGACATTTCACGGACTTGGCTTGTTTCCCCTTGCTACATTGCTGTGTTGGAATAACAGGTAGGTACGCCCGACCTCGTCGCATTGACCAATGTGTGCTGGGCGAACGGGCTGTGTGCAGACTCGGGTGCGATCGAAGGGGGGGGAGGAGATCGCCCTCTCTGTATAAAAGGTAAGTTGCAGAACCGCTCACCATCAGCAAAACAGCATCTGATCGCCTCTCGAACAACTCAACTCACCCACTGCTAGAAAAATGTACATCCGCTTCTCTGCCCTTCTCCCCGTCGCTGCTCTCGTTGCAGTCGTCGCCGCTGCGCCCAGCAGCGAGCTTGAAGCCCGTCAAACTACCCAATGCAACACCGGCTCGATCCAATGCTGCAACAATACTTACTATGTGAGATTTCCCTGCTCCTCACGCTCTCGCGCTTTGCGCTAACGATGGTACACACTGTAGCAATCCGACTACACGCTTAACTACCTTCTCGGCTCACTCGGGATTGTCCTTCCCAGCTCCCAGGGTCTCGTCGCCCTCAGCTGCTCCCCGATCGGTACCGGTACGGGTGCTACGTGCACCCAGCAGCCCGTCTGCTGCACTGGCAATACCTTCGTAAGTCGGCCTTGTTTTCTGAGCGCACGCGCGATGCTGATCGTTCTCCTCCGCACACATAGAACGGGTTGATCAATGTCGGTTGCTCTCCCATCACCGTCAACGCGTAAACAGCCGGAATATGCAGCGGTATCAAGGCATCATGGCGGCTCCCGAAAAAAAGAAAAAAAGAAAAGTTTTTGCTTGCTTGCTTAGTTTGTATGAATAGGGGTTGTGGTGTTTTGGATCAAATGGATGGGTCGTCCTTTGGTATTAAAATATGAAAGATCCGCGCCAACGAGTGGTAAAACGTTCAAAAGAACATCGTTGAGATCAGATCAGATCAGATCATTTTCTCCGGACCGATCAATTTCAAGACAGTTGCGATAGATATGAAGTGTCAGTGAACGATCGATGTACTAGCTGTGTACCGAGAAAGGGAAAACCGTAAACAGGCCGCGCCGAGTCAGCAGAGCAGAGCCGACTGTTCGTCAATTTTATCCTGTCATCGTAGAGTAGAGCAGGTTCAGCATGCATTCCATCACGGCGCAGCGTCATTCTAGGCTCGTCCACTGGCAACGATCGAGCCCGCAGACCCGGGGCTATCGCGAAAGGAAGTGACATACTGCCGCGTCGCCATCGACGGAAACATTGTCAGAACGCATGATATCATCATGATATGATGATCAGCTTGTCGATCGAGCCACAAGTCGGAATTGATAGTAGGGATTACGGGATCCCATTTCAGAACATGCCACTGGCGGACAGACCCTACCAGCATCTCACGATAATAGATGCTACTGTATGATCTCCTAGATCTGTCGAGGCGGAGGTACGCAGTGGCACGCTGCCAACTTGTTCCTACCTCCAACACATCATTCGACGAAAATCGTTGCATGGCTTGCTACATCCTTGTCAATTTTATCCGTTACCCGGGCCGCCTGGTATATCTCTCTCTGCCTGACTGATTACTGACTGTATATTTCTCAGAGATATCCAGTTGACTTTGTCCTGGTCTGTTTCGTGCCAGTGTGGCGGCCATGTCCGGGGAGTGGAACTTTGAGACGAAAACGTGAACTTGTCTCGTCCTCAAAACTTGTATCCGCCTCCGATACTGTCTTTTGATCTCGAAGTTTTAGGTCTGGTTTTGGGAGACTACCTCCAATAAGTCGGACCAAATGCCATGGAGAAACGTGGATATGCCACCCTTCTTCGTCTTTATCTTTATTTAATCAGGCTTATAATATCCGCCATCACTACCCACGATAATCATCAGAGAAACCGTCGTCGTCGTCGTCGTCGTCGTCCGCCTCTTGTTTACGTGTCTCCTGTCCACCCTCGCCGCCTCTGCGTCATCGCTCAACTGGAACTCGCAGGCTGCCCGTATCGTTTCGTCACTTTCTTCGTCCGTACAGGCCATCTCGTAGCTTATCCCGATAGCATCACCGCAGCCAACAGGAGATGTGCTGTCGCAATGGGCTTCCTCCTGTATTCAAAACCTGCATCAGCGTCGTCGCTCGGAGGCGTGTCGATCGGTCCAAAAACCTTTCATGAACATCAAGGACGCCGAGGACGCCAGTGACGATCATAGTTGTTGTATCAAAACGAGTAAAACCATTCGACCTCGTACGCCCCAGGACGACAGTGATGTGCATGTCAATGAACTTTGGCGCAGCAGGTGAATAGATCCGAACATTCATTTCTGCATTGCGAGACCGATGAGCCACTGAACTGTTGCCGGGTTAGAGGACCACTTGTCCCACTCACGTCGTCGTCGTCCCGTTCGACATCTCGCCACCTGACTGAATCGTACTTTGGAGTGTACCATCGTCGAGACCCAACTCGACCTCTATCGCGGCAACCACGTTGCTGATGGAACGTCCTCGAAGATATAGCGTTGACGCTTGGCGTGAGCTGACCACTGTGCTGGAGTCGCAGTGATAGGCGACAACAATTAATGGTCCAAAGTAGTATTCTGCAAGGGCCAGGCCTGTAAGGTTCGGCGCGGACTCTTCCTCTTCTGTCAGAATTTGATTGAGAATCTTCCTCCGAGTCTGATATTACCACACGTTGACCAGGGATTCCTGGGGCCTGTCCTGGAGTGTTGATTATAATTGAATCTGATGTTCCTCGTACGCCAGGATGTCTTGTTTTGGCCCATCCGCAATGCTTGTCAATGTCGACGTTGTGCGCCAGTCGCTCCATCTCGGATCAAAATCGTGGAACGAGATACCAATGTTAGCAAGGAAGACCCAAACGACACGGCCGCACTAGTCCTCTGCGAGCATGTTCTTCTTTTCGATTGTCGACGAGATGGATTTTGCATGTACATGAAACTTTGCTCCCAAACAAAGGAGAACCCCAGGCCCGAGAACCTGCACTGGCACTGGCAAAGGGTCACGAACTTGCCGCATGGCGGATGTGCGGCTTTTGGACATTTCCGGGTTTGGTTAATTGGAGCGACGGAATCGTTGCATAATAAAAAGGCACCTCACTGTCAGCATGTTTTCGGTTCGCCTCGCGCTTTGCCTCTTTCCCCTTCCTCAACGTCGCTCTCGACGACGCCGACAAACGCCATCATCATGTCGCGCGCTTTCTGCATACCAGCCATCTTCTTTCTCTTTTCTGCCTTTGTCCTCCTCTTCATCGTCTCCATCTCGCTGCCCTACTTGACCGCGATGGACATCACTCGTGTGCACACGAACGGCACCGTCCAGGTGACTGGAGATCAACCATTTACACAGTTGAGAGTGAGTCAACTCTATCACTCCTCCGTTGGCTCAGCCATTGACGCGGTTTGGCCATGTGCTGCCCTAGTTGGGTATTTGGTATGTCGTCTCCCTAATTCACCCGGGGTTCTTCCCTTGACCGTGCACAGGAGTTACTGCTACACCGCCCTCAACGGAAACGTGGTCTGCAACGATACAGGTCTATCGTCCTTTGCCAGCGCTTCGCTGACTCGGCGCTCACATCCAACACACAGGCCATGGTTATTCGCTGTCTGTCCAAAACAGCGCTAACAACAACTCGGTCTACATCGATTCCTCTTGGACTCTCGGTCTCGCCGTTCATCCCGTCGGTACGTTGTTCTTCCAGCTCCATCCCCGTCGTCCCCGGCTGTTAACCACGTGTTACCTTTTTGTTGGGGGACGTTCCTCGATATAGCATGCGGTGTTTCCTTTATCTCGTTCCTCTTCTCGTTCTCGCAACACATCACTGTCACGCTCATTGCCTCTCTATTCTCCTTCCTCGCCGCTATCCTCACCCTCATCGCGTTCGCCATCGACATTGCCCTCTATGCCTACTTCAAGAATCAAATGGGCAACCTCGGTTTCGGCGGCAACACCATCACCGGACCAGGTATGTTCGTCCCGTTCACGATTCGCAACAAGCTGCTGACGCGCATTTCGTCAAGGCTTCTGGGTCACCTTTGCTTCCATGATCCTCCTCGTCTTGGCCGGTTTCACCGTGTGCTATGGTCGGCGACGTGACCGCATGTCCAGCGCGACGAGTTCCGCGCCTAGCCCCAAGACCAGCTTTTTCGCCAAATGCCACCGAAAGCGCTCGACGCGCTTCGGCTGAACTCGAGGTGAATGAGCGAATGAGAAAACTTGAAGCGGGTTTTATCCAAGCAAAACACACGCAACCCCGACAACCAGAACGATTTTATTTTTCTTCCCTGGAGATGCCTTATCATACGCCACCAACAATACCAAACGAGTACAATTTATCACGATATTTACTTGGATCTATACATATGCTTTTATCTTGTCACATCGATTCGGCGCCGGTTTTGGACTTTGGTTCCTTGACGATCTGCTAATAGATTTAGACCTTTTTTTTTTCCGTTTGGCACATGGCATAGCTGAGACGTTGTGCATCTGTCATGCGATGACATGTGGCGAGCGTCTCCCTGTGTCCTGACAGCCAACCGGAGGGAGAAAAGAAAAGAAAAGAAACTGACAGCGCGCGTGAAGGGGCAATAGAAGAGAACGACTCATCGGTTCCCGAGTCTACTCGGAGGAACGAACCACTTCCGCTACCGAAGCTTCCCTCAGCTGGGATATAGTAGGACGGTCCGACAGATGGGGTGACGATCCACAGATCAGGTTCGAGACGTTTGTATTATTGCACAGCTGAACGTCTCATCTCGGTCGATTAATTCTCTTCAGGAACACCTATTCCGCGTCCGGTCTGACCACCCCCCACCACGCGCTCGCGCAGCGCCGGAAAGCGAGTCGAGAGCCAGAGGACCTCGAGGACCCCGATGTTGTGCACGATAGGCCTGCTCGGACGTGGTGTGCCAGGTATGGGTTGAGACATAGGAAGCAGAGGTTGATGTGAGGCAAAGGTGACGAAGCAGAACTATTGAGGGGGGACGGCGAAAAGTGAGGGGGGTAGGTATGATATTGATCTGGGAGGACGGCGTCAGGGCGAGCTTGTACGTGCTGGACGATCGGCAACGTGACATGGACCTCGCTGAAAGCCACTGGGAGACTGGCTTGCGGAACCAAGCTGACCGTCAGTCTTACACGTTCACCGTTCACCGCGCACGACAGTCCTCGAAATGGTGAATTAGCGCCTTGAAAACGGGGAATGGAGCAGGACTCTGCCAGATCTGCGTCGGGCGTAGCATTGCAAGTTTCTGATAGTGCCAGTGGGAGAACTTCTAGTATAACACCACTTGCCTTCCTCAACTTCCAACCCAACTTCTTGAGACCTTTCTCCTCTCTCCAAGGCACTGGCGCGCGATGGGTACCGTTGCGTCGCTACAGGACGTTATGACAGGAATTCGGTGCTGTCAAAAACCAGACCTCCAGAAATTGACCATTGCCGACTGTAACGCAGTGCGCACACATCTTCGATGCATCTACCAATGAAAAGCTCGGTGGTCAGGGCAGCGGCAATGTACACTTCTCCACTCTGTCTGTTTGACATGTATCCTTATTACCGGCGCAGACTCATTCCGCCGCATCCATGTGGGCCGTATGCATCATGGATCGGTTTGGCTACAAGGATGTTGTTGAAAACCTAAATGGCAAAGGTGTACACAACCTCGAAAGATGTACATGATCATTTCGACAATTTGTTGCTCTGGTTCGAGCCGTATACAGTGAGTATTCTGTTCTTTGATGTAAATCACATTTGACAGTTTCAGGATGAGTCACATGTATACACACTTGGGGCGCCACGTCAAATGTATGTACCTCACTGAATACAAGATGCCTGTGAAGTTCACGACTCCGGATGGCGCAAACTTACCCCTTCCATCACCAGAGTACCTCAACATCCATGCTGCGTGTGCGAAGATTACCTATGGTTATTAGTATGTATAACTACATTGTTTCCTTGTTACAATTCCATAAGACGCATGGCATTGCAGTTTTTGAAATCATATCTGGACGGAAGAGAGCCAAGTTACGCTTCACTTTGTGCGGCCTAACAAGTTGTTTCGAAGCAACGATGGTGTTCAGCACCTCCTCGCTACGACAGCAAATGTTGTGGCCAGTATGCCCCCAAGTCTCTCAACAAGTGCACCTGAACATCGTCACTCTGGATAGATGGATCTCGCACGCAAAAGTCCCATACCCCCCGAGTCACTGCTGATCTGGCACCAGCTCACCTTGCTGACCTCTACATCACTTTTAAATTACTCACACGTCCAAGTAATCAACTGGGGGGAACGTACCAGCAAAGCACGACGTGGCGAGCATACGCGCAACAGCGTCCTGCACGTTGACGGCATCGAGCACAAAGGAATTGGGTCCAGTACAATTCGGGTCATCGCCCAGCCATGTCAGCGTCGTACTGTTCCGTCAGCACAACCAAGTCAGAGAGAAAACGTGGCGAACTTAGTGACCCACATATCATACAATGCGGGGTTGTATTCTGCCCCAACCGCAGCTGTAATCGCTTGCCTAAAAGACGCGCGCGGTGAAAGGATCAACACTCTGGAACGCATGATCACATATATCCAATATGCATATAGAGCTCGTCGAGCTTACCCCCGCTGAATCAAGTGCTGTCGAAACCCAAATCCATATTCGTAGACCAGTCGAGGATCACCCATGTCGACGTACTATTGGTGGTCTGTTGCAATGGGTGGTGCCAGCTCCAACAGTGGACCGGATGTTGCGTTTACGGTGGCATTTCCTGGGAGGCGAGACGTGCTCCACAAGCGATCAGATAGGTTTGCATCGTCGAAAATCCAGATCTAGTAGCCAATTGTGAACAAACGTGTGGGTGTGTGTGTGTGTGAAATTCGTTCCACATGGTAGCTTACTTGGGATATCGACAGTCACGTTGACTTGAGGGGAAAAGCAGGTTCTCGTCCCGTGCCAAGAGGGGGGCGTTTTATAAGAAAAGTACATCGTTCTCTGATCAATGGATCAAGTTATCAGTTCCGCCGATAGCAACATGTTTTCCTTCTCATCGTGTCATTTTCATCGCAGTACTGATCTCTGGGTAACGAAACAATCTCGTCTGGGCCTGGCGATGATGGAAAAGAGCTGATCAAAAATCGCTAATCATGCGGACAATTACGAACTTACCCGAGAGCACAAGGATCCATGTAGTAACCCCTCGGCCCATATTGTCAGTGCTGTCTATCACCCGGATGCTGAACAGCGCATTCGGTACCAATCCACATTCGACTTGAAACGTCTCCGCACGGACGGTCGCGTTTCCAACACCCAGGTTCGGGGAAAGCACTTCGTACAGCATGTCGTGCGCCAATCCTGGATTATGCCATCCAACTGCGTCAGATTCGATATGGCTGCCCAATCTAACGTCGGCAAGTTCTCTTCTGACAAGTCAGGCCAAGTCAGCGCCGAGGAAATCGGTCCGACCATCGTGCTCTCGAACGTCTGTAATTGTAACTGAAGCAGGGGGACGAAGAGTTGATGTGAAGGCCCGTGGTGTTCAAAAGGTACATCACCACGACGGACACTCTGACCGCCGAGGCGCGGACCTTCGTCTGGCTCCAGAGAGAGAGGATGGCAGCTCCGATCTCGTTCCAAGCACCCGAGGTGTCGTGGATTGCGGTGAGTAACTGCCGATGGGATAAATCATGCGTGAGGGTGAGAAGGATGGCGGTATATATGAAAGTATCAATAAAATCTGCTCCCGCAGGCCAGAGATCGAACGCACTGTGTAGAATGTTTGGAGTCCAATACTCAATAGGGTGGTCTGATCAAGACGTTGGCGGCGGAGCCAATCAGTATGACTACACCATGTTCGGCATGGTCTACAGAAATGATGAACAGACAAAAATGTAGGATAACCAGGAGGGGGTGTAAGGTGCAACAGAGGATGGTCTTTGACCGTTGCGTCACCTTGTGATGAGGGGAACGTCTGCTGTAGTCTACACTCTTCAGTAGCGTGGACTCAGATGCATGCCGCCGACGCTGGCCGAGTAACTGGGAAGCCACGACGAGAAGAGAACCGCCCTGACCTCGAGATGTTCAAAGAAATCAGAGACGAAGCACAGTGGTTGATGAGGGACCACACTTGGGGAACTCGTATAGTGGAACACTCCGATCCGGCAAAAATAGCATCAATGGTCACACAGAATCACAAGAAGTTGATCATATTCACAACCTCGGTATTGATTCGAAAATCTTACATCCAAAGTTAGTTTTGCCAGTTGGCAGTGGTGAAATGAAGACCCTGCCATACCAATATTCGTCGCTCTCACGCCAGTCCAGACGTCCCAGAAATCTCAAGAAAAAAAAAGGTTGATCGCTTACTGCACCTCTCCAGCGATATCCGAGGCAAACACGACATCGCGAAAACACCGCTGGGGCATATCTATTGAACCAGTTGTCGACGGTATCTTGGTCTAATTTTGAACATCAGTGGTGGGCCTCTGCAGGCTTTACATCTGCTTCCAAGAAGGTCAGGAATGCCTCTGCGCCGCCTCCGACTTGTTCTCCCGAGATACCGGTGGGCTTGACGGCCTCGACCTCTGCTTTTGTTGGTTCTGCGGCGTCATATGCGGCGAGTTCTGTTGCAAGGTCTGCAGGGAGAACTGGGGGCTTGGGTGCAGCAGCTGCGGTGAATACTTTCACACTTCCGACGTGTGCATCCTTGGCCTACAAGATCACTTCCAAGTCAGAGACGCAAGACGAACAACAGGCTGAACACGCACAGCGATGGGTGGTTTATAGGATTTGAGTTCCCTGACGTAGAAGTCCTGGACGAGGTCTAGCGCAGGCACATGTCAGTGGAATATTGGATCGGGAAAATGCGGAAAGGATACCTCTACGGGTAGCTGAGGACGAGAAGGGTCGTGCACTGCGTGCACTTCGAGACTATCAACGAGAACGACGATGAGCGCGACGACGACGACGATAGGGAGCACTGAGCTTACCACCTGCGCGAGGAGACGCACTGAGGACATGACTGCAAAAGAGAGAACTGGAAAGTGTACGACTGTGACACAATGTGACACAGCCTATTTGGGTGTCACGCGACGTTTTGCCGGGTGTCTGACGTCCCCCTTTGCGCCGGTTCGTTGACTACGACTATAACACAAGAGTTCAGTCCGACAATATCTACAATGCTTTCTGTTGCTACTCGCCGAGTACCCGCTGCCCGTGCCGCTCTCGTCAGGGCATACACTTCGAGCGGGAGGGAGGGCAGTGTTGCGCAAAGCAAGGAATTTGGGTGAGTGTTATCCCGACAGTCTGTAGTGGGGCTCGACAATAACCAATTTTACAGAAAGAAGGAGAGGGCTCACGAAGGTGAGGTTGGCTGACTGGCATGATTGCAGAGGTTTGACATGTCACAGAGGAATACGCACGACGACATGACGCTGCGCTGCTGCGCAAGCTCAAGTCTCAGGTATGCTATATTCGCCGTTCCCATCCTCAGTGGTACTCAAAGCCGGGTACAGATTGAAGACAAAAAGAAGGAGCTTGTGCGTCGCAATTTTAGCTGACAGCTAAAACTATCTCACACTTTCGTCGAAGAGGGCTAACGAGCGTTTACAGGCTGAGCTCGAGTCCAAGATAAAGGAGACAGAGCCCAAGTAACGATGTCGATGTGACGTGTTTTCATTAGCAACGAGTCCATGTTTTTTGTGCTTCAACGTCGTGGTGTCCCAATTTACATAACTAGCGTGATTGAGATGAATTCAGTGTAGAATGTCCCAGTCTGATCCTCGCGCTGTCGTTCGGATCGCCATCGTACGCGACGACTTACTTATGTTTCCCTGACATACGATCTGACCTTTGATACAGGCTCTCGCAGCTCTGAAACACAAGCTAAGAGATCAGTCGACCGCATGTAAGTGCAGGAGTAACCCCCAAGTCTACGCGCAGCTATTCTCCCAAACAGCCTACCTGTTAGATCTCCACTCCCGTTTTCCAGTCGCGACCAAGGACAATGACGGTCGAGAATGGCGAACGTACGCGCTCGAACTCGAGAAACAGCTCGCAACTCTCAAAGCTCAACGCGATGCCGATCAAGAACGTACGTGTCGATGATCGCTCACCCGCCCAACCCTCCTGCTTACACGCGCCGAACACCGCTCTTAGTGCTCTCAAAACTCCCCACCGACGCGTCTCAGGTAGCGTCGACCTCGGTTGCACCCCCTCCCAAGAAGAAGAGCAAAAAGAACCCTACCAAGGACCAACACGATCCCGAGTGGAGCTGGGACCAAAGTCGTGCTGGTAAGCCCCATCCATATAAACCAACGACGCACGCGCATATATGCTACCCTCGCGCCGTATAGACTGGTCGCGCTTTCTCTCATCCCAATACCCTTCGTCGCCATCGCTCGTCGCAGCGTATGCCTCTCTCCAAGGTGCCCTCGCATCCCCCAACGCGGACCTTCTTTCGTATGCATCACGCCTCTCCGACGCGATCCTTCGCGCGCTCGACACGATCCACGTCTTCCTCTTCTCCCCCCCGAATCCGAGTCCGGGTCCACAAATCCAATCTGCGCTCGACGCACCTTTGCAACTTGATCCAGAGCATATAAATAGCACGCGCATCGCGCTGGCGTCACCGTTCCTCATGTATGTCCTCCGGACAGCCTTGCACGCCCTGGTCCGCACCGCCCAGGACAGCAGCAAGTCAAAACGTCAGCGCCAACGCCAGCGTATACATACCCCCACTCTTGCCTCCACCGACGTGCACGCATACATCGACAAGGTCCTCGACCACCTCCTCGAGTGCGTCCTCATTGCCCTCTTACGTGCCCTCGCTCCGCTCTGTTCTGTGCGCCTCGCTCCCCTTCTCTCGGGGTCGCTCAACAAGGACAAGGACAAGGACAAGGCGGGCCGATCGTCCGTCGGAAAAGGCAAGGACAGGGACAAGCGTGCCAGCTCCGCCTCCATCTCCACCTCCGTTGATCCCCCGAAAATGACCGACGTACGCACAGACGTGTTCGCACTCATCGGCACGTCACTCGAGGCGCTGGACGCTCTCCCGCCTGTTGTCAGTGCCTCCCCCCAAGGGGGCGGGGACGGCAGTATCACAGGTGGTATCAGGGCCCGGCTCGGCCTCGAGACGATCCGCGAGCTCGAATCACTGTACGCAGTCCTTCTCCCTCCCCCTTCAAGCGTGTGCTTTCCGTCCTCTCAACAACCACTGGCCACACCATCGGAACCAACACCAACACCAGCACCAGCACTACCGACGCCAACGCCAATCCCACTTCAAACTCAAACTCAGCCCCAACTCCAATCCCGAACACAGCAACGCGCAGTACTCGAGTCGCGCGCAAAACGGCTCGAAAGACTCGCAGGCACGAGAGCAGAGCGCGTCCGAACGCTCGCGACGAGGGATGCAGGCTGGTTCCTCGCCAGCACGCTCAACCTGTGCGTCACACCAGCACTACTACCAGCAGGGGGTCATGCTAGGGCCGAAAGCTCGGGGGGGATATTGCTCAGACAGGCCCTCCTCGATCGGATTGGGAAACTCGTTCGATCCGTGCCGTTCAGTGGACACGTCTCGGACTCTGGCCCTCTAGGCCAGCGATCGAGCAGTGGCGCCCTCGATGATCACGCCAACTGCAACGCGACTGACTCCAAGCTCGCCATCGACTCAGTCTGTCAAAACATGTTGTTGGCCGTCTGTGAACGTGCCATGAGCCAACTCGCTTCATCCTGAAGGAAATCGTTGGTTCACTCCTAGCATCGAGAGGTGACCGATTAAGTCTACGCTCTATGTACACTTTTATATGTAGCACTAATGATGAATTACAATATGCATAGATATACGTGTGGATTGTGGTGATAGCAGGATGTCGTCGAAGAAACGATTGGAATTGCAAGTTGGCATCCGAAAGCAAAACGACACAACAGACAATGGCGCAACGCGGGACGGACCGCACGAGAAAACCAAAAGCGTGGGGGGTGTAGAGCTCCTACGAAAAGAAGTACGACGACTTTCGGATCGTCTCCACATCAAACGTGCCCTTTTCCGGATGTGGCGGAATCAAGTGCGAGAGTTTGATAAACTTGTTCTTGAACGCCGCCGGCACGTCCTCGTCGTCTTCCCCGCTCTCCCCGTCGTCCCGTTCCACTTGGATGTGTTTCTGGCTTGAACCCCGTGGACGACCTCGAGCACGCTTGGCGGGCGCCACAGGTTCCTCAATCGTTGCGGAGGTAGCGTCGTCATCGTCGTCGTCCATGGTGATGGTCGAGATCGAGCTCGCCTCTGTGTCCGTAACGTCGAGCAAGTTGCCAACCGCTTCGTTCTCTTGCTTAAGCTCCGCAGCCACGTCCTGGGATGCCGAAATACGACAACCCGCGTTCAAGAGCGTCTTGAGGGTCGTTTCCTTGCGAATCGCCGACAGGGGTACAAAGTGGTTTGCATAGCGCTCGCGGAACTGTCATGTACGTGTGAGGTCGAGTACCTAGAGAACATGGAGAGGGTGGTATTGGGACAGGCTCACCTCGGCTTCGAGTCTACGAAGTATGTCGGAAGAGTGAAGGGCGATGAACGTATCTCGGATGACTTCCGACATCTGGTCAATGCTAGATGCATGCGTCCAGTAGGAATCATGCACAGATGCGAAGGTGATGCCTTGAGCCTTTGGATGCCCATCAGTCGTTTGTCCTCCACGACATCCAACAAAGACACTCACTCTGCATTCCAACGCGGTCAACATCATATGCGTAGCATCCAGGGAGTGAATAAAGTTGGGTGGGAATGCGGAAGCCTGCTTGAGGCCATTGACAGCAGCGGGCGCGGTAGGGTCCGAGATGTAAACCGTTTGCAAGGACGTCATGATCTGCTTGCGCTTCGCCTTGCGATAAGGCTGCACGATCGGCAATCCCAACGGTGTCGTCCACACCACCGTCGCCATCTGTTCCTTCCGTATGCGGGCCTCCACCGTATCTGCCTTGGCGTTGGCGCGTTGGGGTTTGAGAATCTCGGGGAGACGTTCTTTGGGAACGCCTTTGGTAATGAGTTTGGCGCAGAGGTTGAGCCAGTTTTGGATGCCTTTGGCACCTGAGAAGAGGTCACCGATGCAGTGGAGGACATTCTTTGCAAGGTAGGCGGAAGCTGCCCAACAGCGTTCTTCAGGTATGTCTCCCCTATCTTTCAGCTGCTTCTCAATCTGGTCGCGAGCCCCGATATAAGTGACGCCGTACACGGTCGTCATGACCTTCAGCAGAAGACCAACGATCAATATCCAACAAGTCGAGCAATGAGGAACGCAGGACACAGACCGTTTGCTTGACCACTTTGCGAGAGATTTTACCCAAGAGGAGTTGTGCAATGTTCTCCCCATTGTCAGCGTCTCTCTGTACGATCTTTTCGACCATGTTGGCAACATAGGTGTACACGTCCGATGGTCGGTCGGTGACTGCCAAATTGACCTGTTCAGCGCCCTTGCCATCACCTCCAAGGGCTGCGTAATGTTGTAGACCATTACATGTGCCGTCCTGGTGGACGGGAAGCGCTGACAGGTATGCATGAGGGTCTTCCGATTCTAGAGCAGCGCGGAGCTCCATGCAGGTAGCAAGACATTGCCATGGATCATCTCCCTTGGTCCACCAGCGTCGACCCTGCCCATAAAATCAGAAAAAGTAGCAGAGACGAGGAGATCGACGCACCTCCAAAGGATTCTCGGCACTGTCATATATATCATCTAAGTGGTTCGTCACAAATGCCGCACGTTCGTCGAAATTGCCTTTGTCGAACCCGTACAGGTTGGCAAGATGAATCTTGAGCCAACGTAGCCCACGTTCGCCGAGGGGTTTTGCTTCTGCGAACATTAAAAGGCCACGGGCCAGGTCATCACCAATGTGACTCAAATGAGGGGGGATGGGGTACGCTCGTCCACGGAAATCAAGGTTGTGCGGTAGGTAAAATGTGTCTCCCAAGAACTAACATTCGATCAGTACAGTGGTTCGATATGCATGCAAGAGACTCACAGCACGGGAAATCTCAATCTTGTAATTGACGCTGCAGCGCTCCGAGTGGTTGTTTGCCTTATCCTGGACATAACCCTTGAGGCGTTGGCTGTATATGGATTTCGCCTGTACGTCTGTGTGGTAGCTCTCCGGTTTCTCGGGCTCGGACTTGTCGTATACTGCAGGAGGAATCTTACAGAGCCGTTCCCCGGAATTCCAAACTTGGAGAACGATATCGAAGATCTTCCGGTTGATCTGCCAAGGCGTACTGCCCAGGACATCCAGGCCAGCATACACGAGTTCGAGGTTGCCCAAAGATGAGGCATGGTGGAGGTAACTTTGCTGTTCCTGACAATCCTTGAAACGCATGGCTGAAGCTGAATTGTCTCGTCAGCGGACCTGCCTTGCAGGATAAGAAAGATGCTTACTCTTGTTGTAAAGGTACCCACCCTGGTCGGGAGCGAGCCAGGGTTTGGGCTTAACAAGCATAGGAAGATGGCGGGGATGAAGTGTTTCACGCAGAGGGTCCTTGGCGAGTCGGTCGGCGACAACAGGATTCAGTCGGATGACGCCCAATTTTTGACCACGAACGTATTCGTATGCATGGTAAAACGCGGGCTGCCTCTCCTTCCTACATAAATGATTAGCCCTTTAAGAAAACGAGAGACAAGAGTTACACCTACAGTTCCTCACCGGTCCGTTTGTCGAGTGCCGTACGTTCGACAGTGGCAACGTCCATCAAACAGTCAACAAGGATGCTTCCCACCCGCACGCGCAACAGCTGTGTCCACTCTGTCGTCCATTCCTCATTATCTTGAATATACTTGGCCGCTGTGGCTCGTCGTGCGTGCAGATCCCTGTAGCCAAGGCCCGTGAAGTAACTGTGATCACCCACGCGATGCAACGAAGGTATTGCGATGTTGTTCCGCTTGCACATCTGAGCCTTGTACTCGTTTTCGACTGCGCGCCCAACTGTGAGGAGAGCGCGAGCTAATTTCATACCGTCGGCGATACCGCCAGTGCTATTTAATCGCATCACTTCGAGGATGGTGATGAGCGAGAGCGTTTCAGGCTTCACGAGCGACAGGAATGGACCCAGACGAGTGGACTTGTCTCCTGGATAGTATGTTGGCTTTGGTTTTTCGCCATCACAAGTCAGCACATACCTCGAGTTTGTTTAGCCTCGGTGGCAATGATGTCTGCAGTCTCGGTTTCCAGGCGAACACGGAGCTTCTGGTGCCAATCCCACATCCATCTTTGAAGGTCTGCGCGTCGAAGACCAACATCCACATGACCCAAACCTATCTCATCAAAGATTTTGGCCTCGTGCTTGAGTCTCTCCACGGCGACATCATAGACAGACGCTTCGAGTAATTTTTGACGGGCCGCGACATCTTCAGGAAGGACGCGACGAGCGAGGGTAACTTGTGCTAGATGCTTGCGTAGGTTGTCTAGATTGAATGGGATCTCTTCTACCGGTGCTGAGCGAACAACGCTGCCATTTTTATCGACAATCTCTTGGGACATGTCCTGTGACAGGATCAATCAAAGGAAAGTAACCGATATCGAGTTACCAACTGACCACAAGTTTATTGACTGGTGTCACCTCTGGCACGTCATTTAACGGGTCCAAATGACCAGTTCCCATGGCTTCCACTCGCCCTAGTTCCGCTATGACTCGCGACATGTTCATCTCTATTGCTGCCTTGGACAGCAACCGGATGACTTCTGCAGCTTCTTCAGACGAGGTGAAGACGCGATCGGATGTGACGTCTTGAATGGATATTCCACGCGCGGTGAGTCTACTGAGCAGTTTCCCTGGACTTGGCACTGAGGTCGAATCATTAGGGTCGGAGCTGAGCGTACAGGCAGTGGTGAGACACGCAGTTATGTGACACAACCGCCTTCTTACCGTAACCGAGCAAGAAGCATAATTGCATAGGTCTGCGCGGTCGGGTGGATATTTTCCGACCCGTTTTCCATGGCTTCATACAACGACCGTGCCTCCTCCATCCACAGAGCTCTATCGTTTGGCTCTTTTATAGATGGCATTTCGATATAAGCCGCCAAAAAAGAGTTGTATATCCGTATCTCCAGGAGGGATTCAGCTGTGGTGGATTTTCGCAGTCGCTCAAAAATTTGTTTTGCGCGAGGCACATCGTACAGATTGTGTAGACACGCGTCCATGACCGCCAGCTGGTCCTGGGTCGGTGAGTCCGGGAAAAAATAGGTGCTGACCGCGGTGGAATGGGACTGATCGGGGAGAGGGGTGGGTAGAATGGTATAGGGAATGCGACGGTGCAAGAATCCGCGCATGTCATTGACAAAAGACACGTCCTCCTCTGTCAACGGGTCCTTCTGCGTTGTAAAGCGAAAAGCGCCCGAGTGAGGGACTTCAAGCTGGGCGAATGCAGGGGCATGGACCTTCTTCGACGGGGTCGAGTAGAGTCGAGCTGGTCGTGGAAGACTTTGCCGGGAGTACGACACCAAAGTCGTCTCCAGCCTGCGAGCAGAGTTTCGAGGTATCATACGGGTTCAACGTCGCCACTCTCGTCGTCGTCGGTGTCGTTCCGCTCGCACGACCTGCTCTTTTAGCGAGAAAAAACCTCGCCAGGTACATTTGCTACTCAGTTTCCCACGTCTATTTATCCTCGTATAAGCCAATGAGTAACCGACAAAGGAAGGATCAGACATTCATGCAGAACGACCCCTCACATCGAAATCGCAATCATGTTGATATCGCATGGCGTCTGCATGGCAGAAGCTCGAGGAACGGGGTCAGGGAAACACGGCAAACAGGGTACACGCTCTCTCGACTTATTCTACAGCAGCGTCACTGCTCGTTCTGTCTTGAACGTTCAGGTTATAAGTGAAGCAGCGCAATCCCACGCGACGTCACAATACGGTGAGTTTCTCTTCTCTAGTCAACAGACGTCAAACCTCATTTACTCGGCTCAGATGGTACTTCGATGTTTCTGTCAATGTGGAGCAGTAAAATGATGCTATGCCTGCGTCTTTAGCAGGCTATCATCCCCGAGAAGCACTGGAGCTTCGCCCATGCGGCCACCCATTTTCCGAGCCCAGGCGTTGAACGATCTCGCAATTCGTCTTTACACCTGTTATAACCGGCTTGGGGAAATTGATGACCTCAGGTCATCATCCTCTCCCGAGAAGCTGTGAAATTTCTCCCATGTGGCCACCCCGCTCGATCCAACTCATTGAACCACCTCACACGATGTCTCCGTATTCGGTTCTTGCAGCTTGGTCGGATGAAGGACCAGGAAGAGCTATTCGATCTCTACTCTGCTCTTGTACGTACGGCACAAACTGTCTTCCATCAATTTGTCTGCCGCCAAAGAATAGGTTTGTAAAGTTGAAGATTTTTGGCATGTGGTTATTCTGCCTTCTTTACCTCAGCATCTTGCAGTCCTCAAGAAACTTACATCATTTTTGGAGCCAACTGACCCGCCTCCTCTCTCCTCTCGATGAAGTCGTTGCATCTGGCGAGGCCGGCAAGACATTGGCAGACAAATTCACCCGGTTGAGCTCGCTCATTCGCGTTTCCTGTTGCCCGCGCTCTTTTCCTAGCTCCGCCGGAAAAGTGGATGATGCACCCCCCCACTGAGGTAGTGCAAGGGCATTTAAAGCTTTTAGGGACGATGCACGCGTAATTGTGTACCGTATCTGCATCTGAGAGATACTATCGCATCCGTTGCTACGGGTGACAAAGTCTGAGCGTGGGGAGAACGCCTTCGACAAAGATGCATTTTTTCTGGGTGGTCGTAAGAGGTTGCGAGTGCCAGAGATTATGGCACAAGAGATGCGTCGCTCGATCCCTTCTACGAATCAGCATTTATGGGTCCGAAAATCCATGAAATTATAATCATTGTTTAAGACCGTCCCGGTTTCGGTCACCCAAGTCCTAGACCGACTGGTGTCTTGAACATTTGAGGTAACAGGCTGAACAGAAGGAAATCATCGTTATCCTAATTATTGATGGAACAAGAGCAGGGAAGATGCGAATAGGGAAGCAAATGCGCCGTGAAGGCATCGGCGCAAAACACACTACACTTGACTGAGCGGCTCATATCCCCTCCGACTCGAACCCCCCATCCTCAACCCAAGCGTTCCCAAGAGGCCCTTGTTTCTCCCCCCACTTGGATCGTGTTCATGTTCCACTTCTCCTCTCTCCATCTCTCTCTTCTTCTTAGCCTCTTCGAATCCTTCGAGCGGAACATCGTACACCTGCCCATACTCGACGCCAACCTCCTTTCCCATCGTCCAGAAATCCTTACAATTCCTCACGACGCCAAAATCAAACGGATTCCTCGCGTGCGCACTCGACGATGCGAGCGCAAGCCCATGGGCGGCTCTCCCCCGCGTAAACCTGTCGAGTCCGAGTAGGTTGAGCAGGAACCCGCCGCACGTCCCTGGCGCGGTCGCCATGGCGAATATACTGCCATGTCGGTGATTATGCTTGTGTACCCCGCCTTCTGCTTCGCTGTCCTCGTCGTTCCGCTCGGAACCCGACGCATGCTGGGGTGGGTGTTGGTGGTGGTGGCGATGTCCCATTTGAACACCCGCTCCACCGCCGCCTGCTGCGAGGCCGCCGCGGCCGCCCATGAAACCGTATCGTCCGAGGTTGGAGACTTCGAACGTGGTGAGTTGACGAGCGACTTGCCAGTATTGTGTCACAAGGAGTACGGATGTCCAAGTGAGTTGGAGAGTAGACCAAGATGCGATGGCGAGAAGGAACGCGTCCTTGGATGCGGGGACGCATAAGATGGGTGAGCAGTCATTAGGAATCGACACATGTGGAAGGTCGGAGGTGAAGACTGCGGCTGATGGTTAGCGGGGAGATACAGTAAGTTGTGTTCGTGGCTCACATTCATAGCTGAGGTAGTCGAACAAAGCGATGCCGATGACGAGCGTTGTCACAAACAGCAGGAATTGGCGGTGATTATTTGCACCAACTGGCAAAAAATAGTCAGTACTTGGGTGCTCTGGTTGACAAAAGAACGAACCACAATTCCACACCCATGGACAGTGACTAATCGGAGAGGTTAGAAAGGACCGAGAGAGGGTGATAAACACCTTACTGGTCGCTCCTTGAGACACACCTGTCGCATACGCGACAATGTTTCGACCGAAGAGGTTTCCTTGCCTGGACATGACTTGTAGAACAGGCGACACAACACATAATGACACCCACCATGCATTGAATACAGAATGTTTGACCATTAAGCCGCCCCTCTGAGGCCAACTCTTCTATTATCTATATCATTTTTGTGTCAGCGCGACAGTGAAATTTGTATAGACAGAACATACTGCTTTCAGCTCTGCGTCATTCGCTGGCCGAGGACATGCACCCGGATCAAGGGTGATTGCTCGGAAGAAGTTGTATGCGCACAGACCAAAGACTAGTGCGAAAGCCAAATGAATGAATGGATGCTCAGGCGTTTCTGCCAAAGACAGTGAGGCAAGACCAGATCAATACTTAGAGGGTGATGACATGATACCTCTGACAAGTCTAGTAACCCAACCGTACCCAACCCATAGCATGGACGCAGCGATAATGCCTGCGAAATATGGGCTTTGATTGACGGTCCCCGTATAACTGTCCTTGTTCAGAAGAACTCGTGTAACAATCTTGGTACGTTGTAAATGAGGCGAATTCGGTGCAAGTGAGGTAAACTCACGTGGTGCATGGCGAAAAACTCGGCCATTGAGAGTACTATACCGGTATACCATGGAAGAATACTCAAGGTGGTAAAGATAATGTACAGGAATATTGAAGGTAACACGAAGATGGAAATTTTTGTGTTTCTCTGCTGAGAACATCAACAAAGACATGTAGCGCCGTGCAGGAAACACCTACTTCGTTCAGCGGTTTTGTTTTCTTGACACCAAATTCAGATATACCACCTTCCTCCATAGCGCGCTTCCATGCACCCAAGCTTTTGAGTTCGACGGCCATATCTCTTGGAGTTCGTCCTTCCGCATCTTTTGCATGAATATCCGCGCCCATCTCGATGAGGCGACGAAGGATGACCCTATTTCCTCTTACCACAGCCCAGTGGAGGGGTGACAGGCCGACATCATCTTTCAGATTAGGATTTGCGCCATGTTTCAACAATAAGTCAACAGAGAGCGCGTCTCCCTGGTATGCTGCCCACATGAGCGACGTATGCCCTTGCAGGTCGCGAGAGTCCACATTGACGGGTTGATGGAGCAGATAGAGTAGCGGCATCACAGACGAGGAGTGTGTGACCAGATGCAAGGCATTGTATCCCTGTGAGTCTGAGATGGTTGGGTCGGCATTATTCGATATGAGTAAATGTATGATATAAAGGTATCCGTTTCGTGCGGCCCATTGGAGGGGGGTCGCTTGAAGATCACCACCGATGGCGTCGACCTCGGCGCCTTGTTCAAGTAAATATCGACAAGTGGAAAGCTGGGCATTAATCGCAGCCCAGTGGAGTGGCGTGCTGGCGCAACAAAGTCAGTATCTGTGGGAGGGAACGGGGACGTTCGGCAAGCGCGACGAACACATTCTGGTCATCTCTGTCGTTCACCGTCCCATTTCCCGACTCGACGAGTTGTTGGATGGTCGCAAGATCGCCTCTCTGGGCAGCGGAAATGATCTCTTGCTGGACACGGCATGAGTCCAAGGAACAGAGAAGATGAAATTGGGCATCCTACCAGAGGCTGAGGTTGGTGGGAATGCAAGATGCTGGTCCCAGTTGCTTGCTCGTTGTCGATTTTTGTCGTTGGCTCTGCCTTGTGACTTTGTACATTCATGTCGTTGCTCGCCGTCGCCGTCGTCGTCGTCGATGTTCGTCTTGTCGTGTGTGTGTGCAACCGGCGAATTGCTGTA
>JBBPMQ010000320.1:0-25644 GCA_038090375.1 Boletus rubroflammeus | reverse complement strand
AAGGTTTGAAGGGAGGGAAGTGTGGTATGTGGCAGAAAATGAGAAGGATTAGATATCCTTAGATGTCCTAAAATGGAAATGATTCGGGAGTAGTGCGTGCTGCGATGCATTTTGGTGCACGTGGCTCCGTTATTTGTTTGGCGGTCTTTGCTTATGTCAACTTTACACCACGCCCGGACTTTGTTATTTTAGCCGATAATGGTAACAACCGACCCACAACTCCGTGTCTACGACGTGCTACTCTTTTTGACTTTATCCTATGGCCTCGGACCTCCAAGTCGGGGGCTAACCAACTTGCTGTTCCTCCCCTTCATCTTCATGCCGGTGAATCGATTGATAGGTACATCGCATTGATGATCGCAATGGAAAGTGCCTTACGATTGCGGAAGCGAGCAACCGAATGGCGAGGTCTGGAGAACTTCGCCGTGCTCGATTCAGAACATCGTCGACCAATGGAAGCCTCCAACACTCTGGTACACTACTCGACAGCCAACCAAAAAACCGACGCCACTATTTCAATCCCTTTGGATCGTTCCCTTCACTCCCACAACACGTAAAGCTCAGATTGAACTGATACTGTTCCACCATCCTCCTCTCCACCACCGCACTGAGCGGTATTGCCTGAAGCAAAATCCTCCTCGACAACTCCCCGGGAATAAACGTCCTCACCAACACCATCGGTTTCTTTCCTTCCCCTCACCACCTCTGCCATGCGTCTCCACCGCGCAGTCGCAAACATTTCACACCCACACTTGGTCCCAAACGGATTCGCGTTCGTCCCTCGGGCGTCGAAGACGACGTTGACCTGTCCACCGACGAGATTGAGTTCGACGAGGGTGAGTTTGGGTCCTTGGGAGGCTGAGCGTTGACCCGACTTGTTCGAGGAATCTGAGATCCTTATTGTGCACGGTCGACATTTGTCCGCCTGCGTGTGGTCGGTCATTCATTCACGCGTGCCAACGGTCGAGAGAGAATAAAACAAACTCCATGTACGCGTCCGAACGAACCGCTGATGAATCCGCGTACAATACTGCTTGTGCTTTCCGTTTCGCCAATCGTACCGCTGACATTACCGACTGCCTCCACATCGCTTGAACCTGCCCATATGGCTCGCGTCTATCGACGGTTTGCCTCATATACGGATTGGTCACCAGTCTAAATGTTTGGAGTGCCTGTGAGAGAAAAGGGAGTGCATCCATATCCTCGATTCGTTTACTGCGATCACATTGGTCATACATCGCGCGGCGAGTACCCGCGCCTTAGACTCGCCTTCCCACTTGGGCTTGGTGTATGGATTATGGGACATATTAGCGGCTGGAACCGAACACCATTTGACACCGGTGGGTGCCAATGGATTGGACAAGTTCGATGATCGATTGTCCCCGCCAAAACGACCACAATAGGGATCACAAAGGCACAAGTAGTTCTTCTGCGATCTTAACGAGTGACAGTGACGTTGTAAGCTGGACCCATGGGACGACGCTCATTGATCGCGATCGTATCAAGTGTTTGCACCAAATTTTGGCAAGCGAATTTGCAGGGGACATGTATGTGAACCCATTATAGACAAAAACGGCGATCCGTAGAGATATTCAGGAAGCTATCCGCGATTCGACAAGCGTTCTCATTAAAACCATCTCCTTCAGACTATTCTGGACGTCCACCGATCGCCACTCAGTCAACAAGGACCGGATAGCTAACAGCCAACTGCTCAGAAGAGTGACTGTAGGAACCACAACAAGGAAAGCAAATGTCAGCGATCGCGCGTTCGGAAGCCACTGAGAGTGACAAAAAAGCAAGGGGTACATACTCGACCGCGGTTGCGATGAACTCATATTGACTGGTGAGTGATGTCAGTTAATACGCTCATCAAATATTTACAAAAGGGGGTACACACCTCCCTGGGTATTTGACTTGAGGAACAGTGACGGTGGCGGGCTGACTGACGGGCACATTATGGGCGACGAGATACGTATCACTCGTCGATGTGCTCGACAACACGAGGTCGACATTGGTAGGGTCGCCGGAGGAAGTGACAAAGGCGACGTAGATAGGCTGACCCTCCACAGCATCCGGCGATGTATAGATTGTTAACGCAGAGACGAAGGTCAAGCAGAGGGCAAGAGCACTGAATGTGTACGTCGGTCAATGTGACGACGATAGGCGAGACGCAAAGCATAAAAGTAATATACCTGAGCTTGGCGAGCATGTCGGATGATGACGAATGCGATATGTGTAGACTGTGACGGAGGAAAGAGATTGAATATTTCTGGTGGACGAACAAGGGACTTTATATCCAAGAGATTGATTGAGTAATAAAGACGACGGTTCTTTTCTGTCCCCTTTCGGCACACAGACAGCATCTCAAATTTGCGAATGCCAGACGTACGCGAACTTACAATTTCCTGGCATTGTTCGAGACCAGACGGGGTTGAGGAAGTTGGTCGTACGTATGTTAACGCAATGAAGTCGACCTGCAAACCTTAAGTCTCTTCGCCTTCGCAAGTTGTGCGGTAGTGAGTTATTCGCCTAGGTAACTCTGCTGACATTTACTGATGGCCTGGTTATAATAATCGAGTGACTGCCATCCCGATCTTAGTGAAACCTTTATAAAGCGATACCACCTGCATTTAATCAGACAAACAGAAAGAGTTATGAACACACATTTGATTACAGCAAAGAAGATCCGCAAGCTTCAAGTTTCATTTTCTTTGCTTGTGCGGCTTTGAGGCGCTCACAATTGGGGCGACCCATGCGATTGATGAACGTAAATGGTTGGATCAACGAACGTTGATCGCGCCCGGACGTAATGAGTCGCACACTGAGGAAATTAGACGACTCAGTGCTACGTCGGCTGTTCAGAGAATGTAATTAACCACATACCCGTTGCACTGCGGCACATGGAGGCACAAAATGCTGCGGCTTGATCAAGCTTATTCTGGATATATGTAAACGTTAGAGTAAGGCTAGTGGCTCGTATATCCTCTCTGCCCGGCACTGACGGTGTCTTGTTCGGTTCACTATTCGGCCGGTGGAGGTTCCGAAGGAGGTCGCCCGACCAAGTTTTTTCACCCGAATACTGATCCTGCCCAGCTTGTTCTCAGGCTCCAGGTCGTGGTTTGAACGAGATGAACTGGGTAGGTGTAAGCCCGGAATTTGGTTGGGTGTGAGTTGGGACAATTGGCCTACGATGCATTGCGGTTGGTTATGGACGATAATACCGTCGAGTTCATGTGAGTACGCCACCGTCACATATGTCACGGTCTTGTGACTCTTGTCTGACCGTTGAAGTTCTGAACGTTCCTCCACTGCGTCCAACACCATCAATGTCGCTAAACTCTTTGAACACGTCCTCACCCTTTCCGTCCACCACTCGTCTCGATGTGGTATTGACGTTTCTCGAACGTCAGGGGCAGTGTTAGCTCCCGTCTCGTGAAGTTCAGGAGGGACGAGCAGGCATTTATATGCTGAGGGCGTCGAGAACTCCCGTACCAAACTTGATCCTGCAGGGACTGCGCAAGTGGTCACTCCGATCGAGGAATTCTTTGCTTTCGAACTAAGGTATTGTAGCGTACCAAAGACAGCAGTATTGGCCCGAAAAAATGGATACGTCTCGTAACTCAATCCACACGCGATCAACTTGGCACATAACACAACCGCCAACCACTTGTTACTACCACTAAAGACCATCTCGGGGAAACACACCAAGTCGACCGATCGCGATGCTAATCTGCCTCACTCCCCCAAGTCCAAATGCATCAGTGCGCTGCGGAGGACAGAACTGTGTATAGTATGCACTGACCCTCGACATAATTCGCGCGCTTTCATGGTATTCGCATGCACCTCCAAGCTGTTTGAACGTTCCGCGTCCGCGTTAGCGACTGATCGTTCCTCGACTCGACTCCCCCTCTCCTCCATACCCGGGAACCAGCTCACCTCGGGAGCAACCTGAACCACGGCGATTCTCAACCACGACGACGAAGCTGCTGAATATCGTCTGAATGAGGTCGGGACAAAGATGAGAAGCACGACAGATAAAGCTACAGTCGGTTGGTGATCCATACATGCTAAAATAACGGGCAATCGCACTGAAAAAAAAGATGACCGGCTCACATACTACTCCATTAAAAACAAAAGCCCAGCACGATCCTCGCTACGGGCACGGAGTCCCCACAGAGGCTGCGCAAAACATTTCGACGTTTCGAAAACCACTCGTTTGCGCTGGTTCGTTATCGCCCCCCCACGCTCTGACCCCGACGCTCCATCGTCCAGTCCGCACACACAGTGTGTCATCCCAGACGACGACGACGACAGGGCAGTGCCGTGACGTCCTACAGAGTTGGGATAGATCCCACCCACGAGGGGATGGGGACTCTGCAAGACGCCATCGACGAGGGCTAAAAGAGCAACAGAAACGTCAACTCGCATCCCCGTCCCGGAGAATGGTATAGTGGTAGGAATTTTTTTAAAAGCGATAGACGATAACCAACAGTAGTGAGAGGACAGAAAAGATTGACTGTAACAAGCACGGCCAAAAAACAAGCGAGCGATACACCACGACAAAAAGCAACAGGAACAACCAGACGAGGTAGGGTCATCGAGTGGCATACAAGGCGACTGAACGTTAATGCCCTGCACGGGCACAGGACGACAAGGAGAGTGTCACTGATCGAGTCGCGGACTGCCCGCCGTGCCGGTTCCTCCTAGTCTCGACCTAAAACCTCGAGATCAGAAGACAGTCGTTCTGATCCTACGAAGGGAGGGTTCCTCCTCTCGACCCTGGACGTGACTGTGCCCCTCGCGCCCTGACGCAGACGGCTGTGGTGGATACACATTTGTAATGCTCGCAGACGTCGCCGGAACCGCCAGTGCTGCCAACCCATTCAACCTGCGTGATTCTATTTACATATCAGTGACAAGGAGTTAAACAGAAGACAAAAGGACTCATCATACCTTCTGTCATCAGCGATTACCGAGCCAGGGCTTGTGCTCTCGTAATGCTGGTAGGGATGGACGCGTGAGAAAATGTGGTGTATCTCGTCCACGAATTCCATTGCGGGCGAAATGGAAATGGATACACTCTATGACTACCCGCGAAAATGAATAACAGGATGTTTTCAGGAGGCAGTAGCTGGGCATGCCTCGATGGATCATACGAATGAGCCTGGAGATCTCGGCGAGGGATGGTGCCCGATCAGCTGTCCATGGAGGTGATTAACGCGCTGGTGTGGAATGTTGACCACGTCGTGGTGGTCAAGAATGGAGACGGTGTCGTCTGCATCGCCGTAAATGCTGAGTCGGGCAAGGCAGGTGGCCCCTCGGATGATATGGGAGATTCGACGGCAGAGGGGAAGGTAGATGGAGATGTAGCTCTCTGTCAGGTGACAAGCCAGTGGCTGTGCTTCCATTCAGGCATCAACCAACAGAATTCATCGCAGCTTCCTCATTTCCCATGGACACTACGACCCACAAGCAAATCGGGTCTGTCATCCAGACGTCATGTCCATGGCTATCTCAGCGAACTACGATCTTGCGATGGGCGGAGCAGGGACAATCACCCTTCCCCTCACCCTACTCTGACAACTTCCGAATTACGGGATAAGTGTCGACTCGTCCAGCTCCAATCACCGCTTGAGCTTATCTTTCTACTGAGAGGTCCGTTGGTCTCGAGCGGTGATTCTCAGCATGTTTATCGCGCCATGACATCCGCACTCGGGAACCAGAGGACTTGTCTAACCTGAACAATCTGGTGTTCGTGCATCCGTGGCTTCAGTGCCTTCTTGACCCCGCCCTTCCGTTCGAGGATCTAATTGCAGACGAAGACGCCGAACCGCTCACCCCACTCGATGGGATGGCGGGGAAGGCGATTCTGATGTGGTCACTCCCTCTACACCACACACCGTATCCCCTCCATACGACAAGCTTACCAGAGCGTTACGGCTTTTCGCGCGTCTCAGACAGCCTTTCGGCGCGCTACTGCTCGTTTCTTTATCCCACAACGAGTACAAACGTGTTGCATCTGATCACCCTATCGTCGTGCAGCTACTCAAGAACGCTTCGCCGCGCTCTCTCGCACAGACGATACGGACGCTAGATGTCTTGTAGTTGCCGTGCTGTCTTGTCCCCGGGAGTTCATCTGTCTTTGTTTCCAGATCTCTTGCTCTTGCCATCTCGGACTTTGAGCATTGCATATTCTCACATTTCGCATTGCTTTGTGTAACATGTATTCAACTTGTCTGTAGTACCCCGTGTATCATGGCAGTCTCTGTTGTGACTCGGCGGCCGGGGCAGTATCCAGGATGATCACAAGCATCGAGGCAGGTGACTAGGACTGCCGTCCGGGAGCTTGGCACATTAGTACAAGCGAGGGCGCGTCTTAACTATAGCATACTTCTCGACGTCTATTATGATATGCGAGTTGGTTCCGGGGCGAGGGCGGTAGATAGATCGGGTGGAGGAGTTGAGTCTCAATTGTATTCCTCTCTGCTGCTCCTTGAAGTGTGACAGAAAGAAGTCGTCAACATACTCGCTCATCGCCAGAGCTTTTTTTGTTGCCTAGCCTTCAACTAGCACGCTTTTGAAAGTGTCTACATGGTCCCATCCTCATAGCATCGGGATGCCCTTCAATTCGAGATCGGACGTTGGAGAAGGCAGATACATAGACTGTGAATAGCGTTAGCACCCGCGCAGACAACTAAAATGAATATTCGAACCAGCCGGCTTTCGGGCGGGCGAAATTCGCAAGGTAAGTGTCGCCGTTGGGCCACGCCACCCCCTCATTTCTTGGACTCGCCGGCGAGGACAGAATTTGCATTGGACGAAACTTGCGAACTTGTTGGCGTTTTTGAACCATCCATGAGGAATGTTCAGGAGCGTTGCAACGCTTCGCGAGATAATTATGCCCACCACGCTTGCGTTTTTCGTGCATGGCATAGAGGTGCCTTTGTGTTCATCGAAGAACGGACTGAGATGTTTCGCGTCGGTGTTAGATTCTGGCTCGACTTGATATGTTGGAAAGGCACAACGAGGAAGGGGAAAGGGGGATATCTGGTCATTTTAGATTCTCGCCGTGGGTGGAGGCGAGGACACAACCCCAAAGCCGAGCGCACTCTCTGGAACCACACCCTGACAAGGAGCAAGATTGGAGAAGAACTTGATATTCGCTCGCGTCGCAACCATGTTGAATGCCAAATTCGAGCATGGCTGATTCAGACTGTTGGGCCGGTAGCTCGTTCAGTCGCTGCTTCGAGCATGATTTTCCCCATCGAAAACTCCGAAGTCACCACCACGATGACGATGATATGGGTGGGTGAGAACAAGCGTATGCCAGGCGAAAATGGCGTACCGTGAGTAGACGACCGCCCAATGCCCCATCCTTTATTTTTTCCATCGCTCTGTTGCCTAGCCATACATGTTTCCAAGAAAAAGCAGGGGGTCAAGGAATGGTGAGCATTTGGGTAAAACGTTTGAGAGTACGATACTGAAGGGAACCCAAGACTCGAGTGAAAACAGTTGCTCCTCCAGCACCGTTCACCAACAGCAAGCAGAACTGATTGAAATCGATGGTAGACATGAGATACACTCAATCGCCTTCCTCGTTGATGGGAAGCACATGGTGAGCCGTGATGATTCGACGTTGGCGAGTGGACGTTGGTGGGGAGGTGAGGACGCCAATGGGTACTGTTTAAAATATCGCAGTGTCACGAGATACGTGAGTGGGACAAAAAGTGACCGCATTCGAAGGACACTGGTGGACATCCAGATCTCCGGATGGGCTGGGTGACTGGGTGTACGTCTTCTAACGCGTTCCACAGCATCCTCGGCTTTCTCCTGGCATCCTCAACACCCACTTATAGCATCCGTCTCGTCCGACGTCGCAGCTCGTGTCCCCATTCCACCCCTCCTCGAGCATGACGCCTTGGGGTTCATTCCATCGTTATGCAGCCTTATTGGGTGGCTCAGGTAGGTCCACCGGCGCGGTCGGGTCATTTGGGCCGACGTGCTCTCCCTGCAGTCAGCGTCACATTAGCGCGAACTTGTCCGAGTCGTGAGTCGCCACTGACGCTCGTTCAAGCATGTACGGACCAAGAGACGTTGACTCGCACGGTTGTCGCGTTCGGGTGGTCTCACTGGTAAGCTTCTTGCTGGGTGTATAGAGATTGGTCATTTGAAAAAATTATTTGTATGCAACTTTGATATGATCTCGACATCACGATCTCTGTGAAGGGCCGCTGGTCGTGTGGAGGGAGCGGGTCACTCTGCTAAAGATGGTAAACAGCTTCAACTGGGTCTGTTCCCTAATGCATTGTCATAAAGCAAAGCAAGGCGTGTGTTTATGGGAGGTCGCATTGGATGACACAAAGCATGTATGTCATTTCTGTCTTATGCTGCTTCGTTCTCATTGACGCGGAATCATCAGGTGATGATTCTTTACTCATCGTACGTGCCCTATAGAGGCACGCCGCTTTAGCCTTTATATTCAACCAGATGTTATGACACTGCGATTATCAGATGGACCTTGAGAACGATGCTCTCAAGGATGTTAGAGTCAAGAATCATACTCGAGTGTAATTACCTGTTGACTCGCTGGTATGTGAACCCATCATAGACAGAAACGATAATCTGCAGTGTTATTCAGGAAGCTAATCACCGCGATCCGACAAGCGTTCTCATTAAAACCATCTACTTCGAACTATTCTAGATATCCTCCAATCAACGTTCAGCTGTCAATAGTGCACTCTTTGCTGGTGGCATATACCACATCGACGTTACTGGAGAGACCGCGACAAGGAAAACAAGGTCAGCAATCGCGCCTTTGGAAACCATTGAGAGTGACAGAAAAACGAGTACATACCCGACCTCGCATGCGATGAATTTGAATTTACTGGGGAGTGATGTAAATTAACACGCTGATCATATATTTGAAAAGGGGATACACACCTTCCTGGGTCAGCGACGTCAGGAATCACAATGGGGCAGCCTTGCTCGACGGGCACATTCTGGCCGATGTCATATTTCTCGCCCGTAGATAGGCTGACACAGAAGAGGTCAACAGCGAAGGGGTCGCCTTCGGCAGAAATAAGGTCGATGGAGACATCGGCATCGACGGTATAAACATCTGCATTTAGGTTGATGTCTAACGCAGAGACGACGGCAAGACAGAGGCCGAGAACACTGAATGTGCACGTGGGTCAATGTCATGACAAAAAGCTAGACGCAAAGCATAAAAGGGATATACCTGAGCTTGGCGAACATATCGGATGATGAATGCAAGATGTGTAGACTGTAGAGGAATGGGAATGGATTTCCTGCTGGACGAGTAAAGAACTTGGCTGGCTTTTATATCCAAGGGACTGTAAAGATTTTTTGTCCTTTTCCCCTTTCGGCACACGGACAGCATCTCAAAGCGACAAATATTTGCGAACGCTAGACGTAGGCGAGCTTGCAATTTTCCTTGCTTTGGTTAAAACTAGGCAGGGTCGAAGAAGTTGATCAGCATCATACGTACTTAGTAGGTTGCCGCAACTTGAATGAAATTGACCTGCCAGTGCAAACCTCATGTTTCGGGTTCTTCGCAAATTGTCCCGTAGCGAATTGTTCGCCTATGTAATTCTGCTGCCAGTGGTTCATTTACTGATTGAAAATGGTTAGGACAGATTATCGAGTTACTGCGCCGCGATGGCCTATCCCAATCTCGGTGAAACATTTGTAAAGTCATAACACGAGTTAAACACCTGCATTGAATCAGATAAACCTTGGATGAAGAAAATAATTCCGAGCACATATGTGAACACAGCATAAAAGGTCAGCAAGCGCTCTTATGTTTCACTTTCTCTGCTTGTGTAGCTTAAGTACTGTGACGATGTCATGCGATTGATTTGAACGAACGGTTGGATCAACGTTGATCGTGAGTCCCGAACGTGATGAATCGTATATTGAAGAAATTAGCCCTGCAGTCGGCTGTTCGGAGAATGCAATTAACCACATACCCGTTGCGCATGCAGTGGGCGGCCTTGTGGGCCCGGGGGAACAAACTGCCGCCAGGCCGCCATCAGAGATGGACTTGTAGCCGAGTAAGCAAGCGGTTCCAGGCGCACAATTACTGTACAGTTACTCGAGCAGAACCTCAAGTTGCGTCCGACCTTCAAGCAGGTTACCACCCGACGTACTTACGTCTCTCGCCGGCATCGTTGAAGTCGAGTAAGTGGCGGTTTTCGCTATCCGTCAGTGCACGTGCCATCGCCGACCCAACAACTCTTGTGACACTGGTGACTCTTTGCATTATAAACTGTTTAGTGGTTGACAACCCTGTAGAATGAAAGGCTGGTGTGCTGAATTGCCGCCACCGCCGCCACCGTCACTGGCAGTTGCTTCAATGAGCCTTCAAGTTGTTGAACTGCAGCCAGTGCCAGTGCGCTCCGAAATCCTAACCAAAAAGGAGTGCAAACTAGAACGTAGTGGCAAGGGGATACGTAAAGTTGCTACCCTACCTTCAAATAACGAAAATTTATCTCAGAGGGCACGTTTAAATTGGCAGCTGCCGACGTCAAACTGTGTGTCATTATTTTCCGCAGCGTCTTCAAGTTGTCAACAAGTCTGACTCATATGGCATGTTTGTAGCGATGGGCCGCTGCGAACGATTCGCATCCGAACAGCAGCCAATTGGTGAGGGTGGGGGTCACGGTGTCTCATGCCAGTACTATTCCTCAAGCTGGTCCTCCTCGGTTCATGCTGGTGAATCGATTGGCACATCGCAATGGAAAGTCGCCTTACGATTTGCGGAAGCGACAGTCGACATTATGGCGAGGTCCGTAGAACTTGTTCACTGTGCTCGAACATGTGCTACATAATACTCGTAACAAGTCTCTAGGTTCGGCCCCAGTTGCGGCTTTGTGAATGTTTCGTCGGGACTCGGACACACTGACTGATTCCCGAAAAGAATGATGAAATCCGAGGAGGGCCTCGCGCATAAGAGGCACTGACCACGTCTCCCCGTCCCGTTTGCCAGCCCATCAGGTATACTCACTACTCACCCGTCTCGTCCACCGTCATGACATTGACCGACATGACCACCCAACAGCGTCCTCGTCCTCTCCCTCACCGTTGCAAATCGCAGTACATCTCGAATCCGGCGCTCCCAGCAAGATCCCTTCATCTTTACGATTAGCGCGGAGGATCCGGCCCACACCGGGCCCTTCATGATTGGTGACATCAATGTTGTCGTTGCCAACATGACCGTCGAGGTGCTTTTTTTTAATCTGGGGGGCGGGTGAGTACTTTCTTTTTTCGACAAGTACGAGCGTGTGGGTTGATTGATGTCAACGCTCAGTGGCTCTTATTATTTCGATGCCACCAAGGTCGAGTGATACTCTTCACGGCCTCTGCGTTTACACCATTCGGAGAAAAAGGTTGAATAATATAGTTTGCTTCATGATGCACTTGTCAATTGGTCTGGCGCACTGAGTTTCACTGCGTCATGCTGAATGTTCAAGATCGTCGACCAGTGGAAGCCTCCGACACTCATGGTACACTTCTTACAACACTACTCTACAGCCAGCCAAAAAAACGACTGCACTACTTCAATCCCTTTAGATCGTTCCCTTCACTCCCACAACACGTAAAGATCAGATTAAACTGATACTGTTCCACCATCCGATTCTTTCGTCGCTCACCCTCCACCACCGCACTCAACGGAATCGCCTGGAGCACAATCTTCCTAGACAACCCCCCGGGAATAAACGCCCTCACTAACACCATCGGTTTCTTTCCTTCCCTCACCGCCTCCGCCATGCGTTTCCACCGCGCATTCGCAAACATCTCACACCCGCACTTGGTCCCAAACGGATTCGCGTTCGTCCCTCGGGCGTCGAAGACGACGTTGACCTGTCCACCGACGAGATTGAGTTCGACGAGGCTGAGTTTGGGAGGCTGAGTGCTGAGCCGCGCGTGGTGTTTCTTCAACTCGGCGAGGATGACTTGGTCGAGGAATTTGAGATCCTTGCTGTGCACGGTCGACATTTGTCCGCCTGCGTGTGGTCGGTCATTCATTCATGCGTGCCAACGGTCGAGAGAGGGGGGGGGATAAAACTCCACGTACGCGTCTGAACGAACCGCTGACGAATCCGCGTACAATACTGCTTGTGCTTTCCGTTTTGCCAATCGTACCGCTGACATTTCCGACCGCAATAGTAGGCATGAAGACAGCCTCCACATCGCTTGAACTTGCCCACATGGCTCGTTTTCGAACACTGCGTACAACCTCGGTGTGTCAAATCGGCGTATCACGGTACCTGAACAAGAAGGAATGCTGTTCACCTTGTCGTTTTGGCAGGTTTGAATGTGTCCGTTGGCAACGTCGCGTCTCACTAGCCTGCGTCGCTCGTCGACCCTGTCTTTGAGCCTCATCCAAGCCTTGTAGAGCTCCCCGCCTTTCAAAAGTCTGGCATCTAACCTCTGTGCTATCGCCTGGTCGACGGCAAGCGCAACCGGGTATAGGATAGAGCGGTACACCGTATACCCAGGAAGGACATCCCCGAGCAACATGGCCGGCTGCCGAAGTGCTGGCGGCTGTTCCGTAAACGGCAACAACGACTCGCACTTGAGAAGCGATGCGATGAGCCCACGTTGGAGTGCCTGTGAGAGAAAGGGGAGTGCATCCATGTCCTCGATTCGTGTCCTGAGTAGTACGATCGCATTGACCATACATCGCGCGGCGAGTACCCGCGTCTCGCCTTCCCATTCGCGGTCAACGACGAACGCGAGGATTTCAGAGGCAGCTTTGATCGCGCCTTGGCGCATAAGTGCCAGGCAAATGTTCTCTCGGAGGGAGAGCATAGTGATGATATGCAAGTCCCAGGCAATACAATTTAAATCCCAATTATCCTCATGCGAGATTTCATGGTCGAGATGACAGAGTGAGACGGTCGCGATAAGTTCCGGTTCCCTCTGGAACAGGCTGAGCAAATTTCCCCAATCGACGGTGGTGCCCATCTCATGCGCGATGAGGAAACACGAATTGAAGACCGCGGATTCACGTTGGGTGTTTGTCTTTTGGGACCAGCTGGAGAATAGAGGGTCCCGGGTTTCGATGAACCAGAGGTCGCAGATCATCTTCATGACCTCGCGATCGGTGGGGATGGATTTTGACCAGGATACAAGGAGTCTGTCGCGGACGAGCCCAAGGAACTCTAGGACGGCGGTCTTGCAAGCGTACCGCACATCCATGTCAAGATCTTCCTGGATGATGACGTTTCGGTACAGGAAGAGTACCCACCGTCGGATGTCGGGCCAGTGGGTGGAGAGTCCCTTGGCGAGCTGTTTCCAGAGATCGTTGTGGCTGAGCCATATAGGAAGGGTGACACCGAGACCGACCAAGGAAGCGAATACGATATCGAGGTCTTCGACCGGGATGTCCTGCCCGACAGTACCGCTCGGGATCTTGTTCGTGTCGAGCTGGTCGTACATCATGGATACGATGCGGAGGTATTGGGTAGGTACGCATGCGTCGTCGCTGGCAAAACCGGTGAGTTTGGAGAATGTCTGGATGGAATGTTTGACTGCGCCGTTGATGAGTCTCTGCCGCGGGGGGGGGGTCATATGAGTGAGATAACCCCGAATACTACTATGGCCCTGAGACTGACATTAAACTCGGCCTCGGGGAGGCTTTGAGGCGACGGTCGCATCCTGGCGACGATTTCCGGGTTAGATTTGGGTGAAATGCTAAGCTGGAGACGACCGGGTGGAGGAGCGGTAGAAATCGAGTCGCACGCGGAGTTAAAATGGCGCATCATGATAAGATACTTGGTGAGTACTTGATTTAACCACGAGACTAGTCTACCCTCTTCGTCGAAAAACTATCAGGCGTCGCATCCTCCACGATTTGAAGCACTACACCATCCATCACTTCCAGAGCCGCATCCTCACCACCCATGTCTATCGGACAGCGTTATCAACGTCCCACGCAATCATATCACGATCAACGACTTGCCTGTCTTGCACCATCCAGGGTGAATATTTAACAGCGAACGTGGTCGGCTCCGGTCGCTCTTTGAGTTGTTTATACGTCTACATCGTCTTAGCACCCCTACGAGCTGTCGATCGGTTCAGATGCTTACCAACATGTTCAACCCCATCTTACTTATACTGTACGTCGTGTGCTGACTCCCGAGATGCATCCAAGCGTACCTGAGACGTTGACAATCACTTTCTCGTGCTTCGTTCCAGGAGAGGGACGAACGTCCGCGTGACGAGTGGCGGACCCCCGATGTTGGTCTCCACGGTGCGTATGAGATCCGCGATGTCCATGGTGCTTGGTAAGTACCTACGTAAAACAAACACGGTGCGTCAGCAGGTTTCACCACTCGGATCTGACATGGGGAATACGGACGACGCCTGCCACGTTGTCGATCAGGTAGTCGAGACTGTGTGAGCCAAGGATGCTCTCGGTTTCTCTCTGCGCCACAAAGACGGAGGCTTCGTCGGTGACGTTTAGCTCGATGATGAAGAAGGGTCCCTATCTATACGACAACTCTGAGAGCGAACGGAGCTTCTTGGGATCCTCTGGACTGCGGCATGTCGCCAAGACAGTGTTGTGATAAGCGCTTGGGCGAGACCGAAACCGAGACCGCGGGACGCGCTGGTATGGAACGGGGTGTGTGATTGGACGCGCACGACGATGTACCCAGTGATCAACCAGGTAGGGGTGCCAGTCAGCTCCCAAGCGCTCTGCATCACTGAAACCAAGATGCCATGCTATTACCTTCCGTCATCGGCGGGTGAACCCAATATTTGTCTGTGGCTGGAGGGAAAGATACCGGCGTGTGATGAGCTTGAGATTATGTGTCCGATGATCCGATACTTGGCGGTCTTATTTTCCATGGTGATGGAGCCATAAGGTCATTGTAATTCGGTCTTCTAATGCTTAATCCAGTGGAAAGCATTCCGATTATGATGTGCGACGACAACTGACTTATAAGGTCCCTTTAACATTTTGTCGTGAATCGCGACATGCCAAAGCAACTAAAAATTCGGTTACGCCAGGGATTCCGTTGTAAGATGGTCCGCTTGCCCCCCCGGGCCAGGCCACCACATGAAAGATGTCATGCTTTCGACGTCAAGACTGGTGGTAGCATTACAAATACATTCTGGTGGAAGATTTACATGCCCTGGGCGCAGTTCGGCTTAGTATCAGAAGCTGAAGGCGCGACTATCATCTATGTCTTCCGGGCCATCTTCGTCGCTGACATTCCCAAAGTCTTCGTCTGCCTCGTCATCCTCATCACTGGTACTCCCGAAGTCTTCGTCTGCTTCAGCATCTTCAAGCTCACTATCTTCAAGTTCCGGATCTTCAAGCTCGTTGTCTGGGTCACACCCACTTCCTTCGCATTCCCCATCCTCAGGTGCTTCCTCTCGAATACCAGCTCCATCATTACTGGTGCGGTCGCTGTACTCGGTGTCATCGTGCTCATCAACAGGAGTGGATAACCCATTGTCGGAACTGTCGGTATTTTGTCTGTTCTGGTTTGGTGGCATCGAGGGATGGTATTGGGCATGGTGACCCACACCGATACCTGAGTAGCGCGCAAACATGTCGCGATCAGGGAAACTAGGGAGATGTCAGGTTTCCTGGAATCCTAGGATAGATAAACATACATGTTAACATAGTATGCTGCCCAGTCGTCAAAAGTATCTGTTTGCTGAGCGACAGATGGACCATAGCGGAGCAATGAGTCAGTACGGCCATCCGCAAACGCAGGGATCAAGTGACAAGCGCGGATGACGAGAGACGGGTCGATAAAGCCGAAGGGGGCGTACGAGTCTGAAGGGACAAAGCCGATCTTCGGAAGGCGAGCGTTAATGAGTCCCCAATGGTAACCAGGTACGACACCGAACCAGCGAACCCATAGAAACCCCATGGTTCGCTCAATGCCAGAATAATGAACTGTGATGAGGAATGCACCTAAAACTTCAGCATACCAGAAGGGATGGGCATTCGGGCCATCCTCGCGCGAGAGCAACATGATAGCAGCACCATGTCCTGGACGTAAAGTGTCTTGGTCACGGCGCATATCATATGTCGTGTAATTGATTTGTAGACGTTTTGGGCAGAGGACCTTGTTGAGGCTATTGATGAATCGAACGGAGTCTCGTTCCTTGCTGGAGAACGTCTGCTTGTCACCATCGTAATCACGAACTAGAAGTCGTGATAGTAAATGATCCTTGAGCTTCGGAATGAAGTCCTGGATAAAGTCAGCGTGAACACGGTGTTGCTTCGTCGAGCTACAGTGAAGCAGACCAGACCTCCAATGGTGGATCGTCGGGCGAGCTTCGGAGGAACTCTGCCAAATTGAAGGCATTGGCCGGGGAATGCGACAATCGGTGATGGAGCTCATGTGGGACTTCAGTCGTGTCTTTCTTCAGGTCTATATTTTCATTGGGATCTACATAGTAAGCGTCGCACTGGCGCCGAACTCAAGTGTGTCGCCTCTCCTGCTTGGCGATCTGTCCTGCAGGGTTCTTCTTGTTAGTACATTGGTAGAAATCTTTGATGCATCGGTGAGAATAGTCTGGTAAAATTGGTCACGGTTTTGGTGGATGGAGCGGATTCCCAGGGACACGTGTATGATAAGCCTTTTTCAGACGTAGCAAGGCCCGGTAACTCACCGGGCCGAACAGATAAGTCCTAGCGCTGACTAATACGAATGTTAGCGGTTAAGTTAGTTGGTAGTACGCTGTGCTTTGTACTCCACGGACGATCGCATTCAACCTTAGAACCCAAAGATACTGCTTTACTTCGATGGACCACAACATGGACTGCTCCTCCTTCGCCGAATCCAACCATAACCCGAAGCAACGACGGTCCCCGATTGACCGCATCCGAGATGCATTGGCAATACTTCGGGCTGGCAAGATCTCGTTATTGGACTTCCTGACGAAAATCTTGGACCCTTCTGAGGACGAATTCAAAGCCTACCGCACGGCTACCTACTCAATTCCAAAGGATGGCCCGCCAAAGAAGCTGTACAACCTCTTCGATCTCATCCTGACAGATCCACGCGGTGGGCCAATTTTTCGCGACTGGATCGATGCCCAAGCTGTCGAAATTGTAACTACGAAGATATATAACGAGATGGACAAAGTCAAGGACGCGCTACGAGGTACCATCGATTCGATCACATCCAAATTCCGTGCAACTTGGTGTCTCAACTTGACTATGGACCGCGTTCTGGACGAAATCGCACCGACCCTCGATCGGGTTCTCGAGAACGCGTCTCGGACGAATCGCGCGCAGAGGAAAAATATGAAAAAGACAACTATCACTGTACGATAATTACCATCTATCTCTCGTAGCATCCTAACTATAGCAATACAATCATTTCCATTTCTTCGTATCAAAGGCTTGCAATGTGATAGTAACACAACTGGCAAACCAACGATCACATCATAGCGTATACTTTGCGGCACCATTCACGATTTTTCTTTGGACGAATGGTGCATCACGACAGATCATCGAAGCCCTAGCAAAGTGCGGGCTTTGCGTATCATTCAGTTCCCTCACCACGGTGTTGAAGACACTAGCAACGCAAGGTTTGGAGCGGGCGACGAAAATTGCGCGCGGTCCTCACATACTTTGCTACGACAATATAAACATCAGCACATCCATATTTGTTGAGCAACGCTCCTCCGCGCCAGCTAGAGTCCAGTCAGGGACATTTCCGATCATTTACGAAGTGCGAAATGGCAACTCCGAATACATGCGTCTTGCACCTATGCTCCAACGTGCACATCAAGCCTCCGACCTCACGTTCAACGCCGACATCTGACCAAGTATTGACCAAATTAATTCAACTCAGGGCCAGTTCAAAATCCACATCATCGACATACTTCTGTTGATATTTTCCGCCTTGAATAGACTGTGTGAGTGATGGTAATTGATTTTTCGCGTGTGGGAATCAATATATGAGAAGTTTGCATACCTCCCAAAGGTCTCGATCATCCGGAGTATCTTCATTGATAGCAACGGTGCTGACGCCATATTTTTGACACTCCAGCACCTGTTGTTGACATGTCTCTTGCATACCTGAGTCAGTAACCTACAATTTGATCCTCACCTGACTTGTTTGCAGACGTTTGAGTCGCGAAATTGTGATGGATACCGATCCGGGTTGAAGGGGCATGGGAATTAGCAAGCAGAGCGTCTTACCAGCACTGGTGCCAGCGATAATTATGCTATCGCGTCCACGCAGCATGGCAACTGATGCTTGAAGTTGGAATATGTGTGGGATTACTGATCCTTTTGTGACAATCCAGATGCTGAGAGTATCTTCTCCATCAACCGACACCAGATTTTGTCAACCAGACGTCCATGCTACAGCTAATGTTCTTTCCGAGCACCTGAAGGAAGGCTAAAGTCGTACTTCATCATCGAGGAACACAAATTGTATCCAGCGTTGGAGGAGCTCATGCCTCGTCTCGATTTTGATTACGGCCGACAATAGCCTAACTTCTGTTATGATCAGTGTATCATCGAGTGCCCCCCGACTTCGAAGACTCCGAAGGCGAGTTTGTCAGCCCACTCATGCTCGGTAAACATTCACTGCGGCAATGGCAAGGAGAAAAGGCAAGGCATGGAAAGAGAAGAGATTTCACATACAGACTGCTGCAGTTCCTGGTGATATTCAACCTCTTGGAAGCTCCGGCATGGAACGACTTAGGCCGCCAACATTTCGCGATCAGCCGACCTATATAATGCCATGGTTTCTTAAATTTATGACATCATACTTTATGGCGACAGTGTGGATACACCCGGATGTATGGGTCCGCTTTTATTTAGTATCCGTTTGATAGTTTATACCCCTATCAACCTGTCAGAAAGTTCTTACATATTCATCGCTTCTGCGAGAAGGAATCGACGAGCCCACATTTCGGATCCTCGACAGAGCTAACAGAACTATTCTTGCTTGGACCGGTCTACACGAACCCACATGAATCAAAGAACAACTGGATCTTGGTGAAGGGACACACCTCGTTCAGCTCGATACCCATGTCCACGTGTGTTTCTACCTGGGTCAGGATTTGCATGACGTGTGATGGTTGGAAAACTGGTTGTTGTCTTGATTGCGTATTCGATGCCATGTCGTCCCAGACGATGGCGGTCAGGCTCGGCTCGGACTGGCTTCTGAGAACAAGCCGAAAGTTCAAGGATGCTAGTAGACAGTTTGCATAGCTGTATGTCCGTTAGTATTGATGACAACAATCAAATGTTGATAGCGCACAGTTTCGATATGGCATAAAACCTGGCTAGGCATCAGCGAGGAGGCTGTGATTGCTTCTTGGAAGACTTACACGGCGACATGATAAAAGTAGTCCCTATAAACGAGAGCAAGGATCAGCTCTAGGAGTGCGGCCACAGCCGTCACAAGACCGGTCTCTATCGTCAACCTCGTTAACTTGATCAGGATGGACTTGTTGGTTCTGAAGTGAGATTTGGAAGAACGGAGCTGTGTGATATCAGCGATGAGCCCGGAAAAGAGAGCACAAGCAGACGCACACTTAGTAGCATGGAGATCGTAATTGCCAAATCACACACCACACTGCTTCCAAGGTAGATCTGCAACATGTCTGGGTTCTAGATAGCCGAAAACAATAAACTGTGTACTCACAACCAGCCATGGGGAGAGCGTAATTGATATTTGGGATTGGAAGGATGAGTACATGGTTATGCTTGCTTTTGAAGGGAAAGGGTCATCCTGCGGAAGAATCTAGTTAGAGAGTGGTAATTACAGTAAGCTTGAGTTACCGTAAAAGCAAGACATGTGATGCTGGCGAGTTGAAGTAGAGAGACCTAAACAAATGCACACTTAGCAACCAATATTCCCAATTCACCGGATCCTATATATTACCATCATGATGGGAAGTGGCAGCAGGCGGGATTGCCGGAGGGATGCTATTCTCCAACAAAAAAAACCATGTGTCAATGTAGTCACTTCTTTGGGTTAGCCGCTGGACGATCTGAGCCAATCAATCCTTTACTCACCAAGTCCAGTGATGGGTGCCAACGCTATGAATGACCAGAGAACCCCCGGGCCAAGTGGCCCAAGAATGAGCGGATCAACACTTGCATAGGTACTGGAAGTTGATGATCCCCAAAAGGCATAAAATGCGAACACAGTCATCAAAGTTTCCAGGAGAAGAATGGTGGTTACTGAGAATATATTCAGTTGCGGCCCCATGAGCACGGCCACTACGGTAGTCACCTAATGTCTTGATGGCTTTTCGGTCGTCTGTGAATCTAGTATAATAGATATCTGCAAAATAGTGAGTGTATGATACACACGCGAACCTAGCAGGACACGCACACGCTTGGACAGCAAGAGCTCCCATAAAACTGAAGCATAGCGTGTATCCGATGACCTATACATTGTGAGCAGTGGTCCGACGTGAACAAGAAAGTAGGCATGTACAAAAGGTCCATTACTGTCGTAACCAGCAAAAGTTATATTTGTGAGGAATATTCACGATTCGCTAACTCACATAGGGATATTGCTGAACGTTTTGTGGTAAACAAAAAGTCACGCTGGATGGCAGAAGAAGTTGCGCACCTCATTATTAGTGTCGGGACGGTATGTTGAATGCACCCAGATTCTTGGCGGGCTAATTCAAAGTTCACAGACTGGCTTTATATAGCCGGACGAGGCACCGGTATGTGATGAGGTTACTTAAGTAGACGGAGGCTATGATATTGGGAGACAAATAGACCACGGTTTTTATGCGGGTATCAGGTACTTGGCGAGGTACTATCAAGTGCTGCCTAGTTGCATCAGATTGTTGTCCATGGGATTCGGAGGCTTGGGGAGCTGTGTGGTTTCGACTGGAAAAAGCACCGTCTAAAACGCCCGGTATAGGGTGGAAATGTCCGGTGGATGGAGTGCCAAGGTCCAAAGAGCTGGCTGGACTATAGGAACTAAGCCATGTTCTGGTTCATTGAATGATATCGCCTTGTACCTGGCCATTGGCATTCACGTCACTTGCAGTTTCAAGACAATCAACTCCGAGGTTAATCGGAGCCGCATCTGACGGGGAAAGGGGAAATACTGCGCCACTGCTGCGACTGCTGCGCAATGCACATCACCCAATTGGGACTGCATGTAGCGGGGCCCCGCAGTGCAGCAGCGTCGCAGCAGACTATGCGCGTACATCGTGCATCGTTATCAAGAGACTCATTGCACTGTTGAAGTACGCACATAGCTGCAGTACAAGCACAGGGCACACCAATTAAGTCAAGTCTTCCGAGTTCGTCGTTCCGACCACTCACTTAGTCCGGCATCACGGGGGGTTACAATAAAACCGCCAACCATAAATGCATAGGGGGGAGTCGTGGTACACTGGCCTCAGCAACATACATTGCTGCGCTACTGGCCACCGCGCCTGTCATCTTCGATACCTGCAGAATTGCACTCGCGGTTCAGTCGCAGCAACGCTGCGCGACTGCCACTGCGCCCGTCGTCTTCATTTCATACCGCCTTAATGGCCGTAAAAAACCATCGGCACGAACGACAACACCTACTTGCAACGGTGACAGTCAGGATAGGTTTGTGATCTGACTCGTTCTGTGGGACAGCTGTCAATTACCAGTACGCATCAGACACTGTCAATGATGATTTATTTTGTGAATAAAGTGGTAGGGCCAGCTGGAGTCATGTTCCGGCGTAGTGGGGTAGAAGAGAGTTGTCCATTGACATTGCGCCACCGTGCTGAATACCCGATTTGGTACATACTTCACATGCTTCACAACCCACGTCGGACGGCCTCGGAAGCTTAGAACTTGCGCTCGACATACTACCTCACGCCAAATGGATAGAATAATGCAATGAGACCACAGATTTACAGGAAATGTGGTAACGGAACTACCCACTCGGGCTGGTACGAGTACGCGGACAGGATCTATTATTCGAGACCGAGGTAGTGCAATCCCACAGCGCATCGCTCAAACGGCATGATGGGCCCCACTCAGACCAAGTTCTGAGCATACCGAATAGATTGACCTTAGCCCCTTCCTCTTTTCCTTCCGACGAGCAATGTCTTTCGCACTCTCGTTCTCGATGGCGGATGAAACCTTTGCTCCACCTTTCGTCTTTGCGTTCTCCCTGATGCTCCGTTTCCACGAGCCTCGACGCATCGTCCCCTTGGATGTGAGATCAGAGGCAGTGTTCGTGGCTTTGACGCTGCGTACGCTCGAGCGACGCCGGTGCGAGGTACTTCGCGTCACAGTACTAGATGATCGACCTGGTGGCCTTCTCGACACTGAAACCTGCCTCCGAACATAAGCCTTCCTCGGGATTCTCGACTCCAAGACCTCCTCGGCGGCCCCCTCGCGCGCTATCGCAGGCAAGTCTTTCTCCACCTTTTGCGGGCTCTGCTGAAGCGCGTACCTGTCGTCGAATGGGGAGAGCAGGGCTTCTTCGTCATCATCCACCCACTCCTCTGAATGTCCAGGATCCTCGCGCGTGGAGAGGTTATCTTCTACTTTGGTTTCCGGGGAATAGTCCAGGCAGCTTTGCATCGCGTCGAAGTTCACCTGCCCCGGTCCATGCAGGTCAAAGAGTCCTCGAAGACGCGGGGACACAGCGCGCAAGCGAGAGCTGATTGGTGTGTTGGCGGGGCAAACAGGGCTACGTGGTGACCCGTCGGCGGTATTCGAACCCCAAATGAGGTGCTCGAGTTCTTTCAGAGCCTGACGCTTGCGCTGGACACGTTCCTCGACGGTAGAACAGAGGTTCTCGAGTTCCTTCAGTTGTCCAAGCAAAAGGTCCGCGGTGGCAAGGACGTCGGGCTGTTGAGCTTTGGTTTTCGGGGTCGCCATTGGTGCAAAAGATGCTGTGGGCTTGATGGGCGATTCGAAGGGATTAACTTCGCAGCGATGTTCGGTGGACATGGTGGGTTGAAGACACCGGCCTGGGGGTCGAGGTAAACTTGCGACGGACTGATGGTCACAGCTCAGGTCAACCGCCCTCTTATATTGTCAGAGTTATACCTTGGACCGGTCGTATTGCAAACACGACGGCTCACGCCGGTCAGTACCAGTCTAGCCTCGATCACGATCGGGGTGTCGCCGAGCTCTGCAATGTCGCAAATTTGACCCAGGGCAAAGTCATCGATTTACTTTCGCAAGTCGTTCCTTACATTCATCAGATATCATGGCATTTACATCAGCAATTGCAATCTCATCGGGAGCAAGTAATCGAGGATTTCAGGTTACTGATCATCGTAACCATCTAACCCGCCATTACCATCGTCTTTCTTTCCTGTCGTCTCTCCTCCACGCCCCCTTATCTCTTCCACATCCCTATTCAACTGAAATTAACAGGTTTTGCGTACTCCGCGCGCGACCCATTGATCCGACAATTCTTCTTTCACATAATAACGTCGTTATGTTTCTCATCTTTAGAAGCAACCCGATAGCTGAGGCGAGCAGGGCCCGGGACGCACGGACAATACGAGCTTCTTCCCAACTCTAGGGCCGCAACAGCGTTGTTGCTATCACGAGCCTCAGTTAGACCCATGAGCACCGCTTGAATATGTATCAAGGACACTCTCATCGTAAAGCCCCACGAAACCCATATTATGCTGTTTCCGACCGGTTTCGCTTCAAGTCAGCGAAGCAGAGTCAGCATATCGGCTGCCATTTGTTCTGAGTGTGCCCTTTACTATAGTGCCCGTCAGAAACATTGAGCGCACAGATTCAGGGATATCGCAAAAGGAGGGGACATGCTCACACCTCGACCGCAGACGCAAGCAATTCGAACGTCGGAACGCATGGTGATGATCAGCATGTCGATCGAGCCACAGGTCGGACACAGATAGCAAGCATTAACTCGTGTACCATTATCAGCCTACCGTGGGTTACAAGCAGCGCCGTCCATATCCCCGATCTACATTTCCCATTCACCGCATTCTCAGTTGAAGGGGTGTCACGAGTTTGTTTGAGGGATGGCGCTGGACAAATTTGTTGTAGCACTCAGGTTACTCGTAGAAAGCGCCGAAAGTAGAGTGGGCCACTTTGCCACTGGGAGCCACATCTCGGACTGGATGCAATTAACGAGAGACTAGCTGACACCGAGAAAGCATCAGAATGCCATATGTCAGGTTGACGCGGTTCAGTGTTCGTGAATTTGTTGACTTTTGTTGTATCATAATATTAGTAAATGGTCACATTGAGGTACGTCCCTTCCATTGGCACTCGGACCATGGCCGCACAACTGTCTCGACGTTCTTATCCCTGACAGCTTCTGTTAGGTCCCCGCGCGCCGTACTATGCTATGGAATGAACAAACGTGGTGTTTGACCTCATAGCCATACCCAATCATTATCGGCCAAATGAGGGAACAACGGTCTCGACGTGGTCGGTTTTCTATCACTTTATGTAGTTGTGGGCCGCCTTAGAGTCGATCAATCGGTACGCCCATCTCGCATCCGTGTCTACATCGCGTTCAGCTGCCAGGGCCAAGTGGTGCCTGGAACGGGATTTGCAATATCTAGGACAGACCTAAATGCTGTGCTAGACGCGAATCACTAGCATAAAATATATCTTACTGTTTGTGCCAGGACAGAAATTCAAAGTCTGTTTGAAGCTCTGAATGTGAATCTTCAAGTACTTGCGAGCGTGAGATTGGGGATGAACAGGGGCGAAAACTTCAAGAAAGGACGATGGGAAAGCATACGTTCTAGACTTGAAGATAACTTAGATAAGAGTCAGTAAATCAGATTACTTTGACCACCCTGTCCGAGTCCAGGTACAGAACTTGTGCTTTTTGTTTGTCTTTTATTGAGTTTTCGTCCTTGTTCATCTGTCGTCTAAACCTGAAAATAGATCTGTCAATCTATGTGGACCCTATATTTGACGTTTTTGCCCGGATTCTCTATGTGCCCAGTTCTCAAATAAATCATAACATTCGGAACATAAACCCACGCTCGCAAGTACTATAGTACTTGATGGTTTCGCACACATTCAAACCTTCAAACAAACGTTGAATTCTGTCCTTGCACAAACTGTAAGATGTATTTTATGTTCGTGATTTGCATCTAGAATATTTAGGTCAGTCCTTGTGATTGCTTGTATTCACAGACGTTGCATTGTGATTCTGGTCATTTTCTCACCCAGCTGCTGGCATTATGGTAAACGACCATTTTGTTTTGTATTCCCCCTGAGCCCCTGGGGCTGGATCCTTCCCGCCGTATCCAATGTGTTTTGGTTAGTCCAAGCACAAATGAGCGGTGACAATATTATATGTGCAGCCAACAACGCCGCTCGTGAGTCTCGACATTTCACCGACTTGGCTTGTTTCCCCTTGCTACATTGCCGTGATGGAATAACAGATAGGTACGCCCAACCTCGTCGCATTGACCAATGTGTGCTGGGCGAACGGGCTGTGTACAGAGGGGTGCGATCGAAGGGGGGGAAGAGGCCATCCTCTTTGTATAAAAGGTAAGTTGCAGAACCGCTCACCATCAGCAAAACAGCCTCTCGAACAACTCAACTCACCCACTGCTAGAAAAATGTACATCCGCTTCTCTGCCCTTCTCCCCGTCGCTGCTCTCGTTGCAGTCGTCGCCGCTGCGCCCAGCAGCGAGCTTGAAGCCCGTCAA
>JBBPMQ010000319.1:0-25681 GCA_038090375.1 Boletus rubroflammeus | reverse complement strand
ATTACAATAGATGGTTTTCTCAGGGTTATTCTGCCGGATACAGAACGCCTTGGCCATCCCAGCAGACGATGGGGGCGCTGGCTCGTTACGTGTGAGAAAGGCCAATCGTTGCACTTCGACATTATGTAGTGGCTGCGAAGGAGACAACGATGGAGGATACATCCGTGATCCCACTAACGAAAGGGATCAGGGAGGGATTGTCAGACGTCACAAGCAGCTGAGATGGAAGATGAGACCCACTGGGCTTGACGATGATATGGAGATGGCTTTGAAGAGGATGGTGAAAAGTGTCAGATAGGTAGTCCAATGGATGAAGAAGCTGTTCATCGTGAAGCCTCAAGCCTTCAAGTAACCCTTGAAGATGTTCGTCGCAAGGGAATGAAACTTTGTAAAGAGCGAGAGATCTCGCATCCACATCGCGGAAGTCTACTGAATTCTCGTTCCTGATGACCTTTTTGAGGGCTGCGACATTCTCTGTGCTGGAAATTTTGACGGGGAAGATGCGACGAATCGCGTGATCGTGTACCCAGCAATTAAGGGTCATGTCTAGCACGACGGCGACAGGGGGCTCAGTCACGTTTGAACCTGGGAAGCGAAGTTGGCCGTCAGAAGAGCAACAGAATACCTTGATAAAGGCGCACCAGAATTGGGTCCGTCGACGACGATGAGACACTCCTCCTCCCCTTCATCAGACTCTGGGAAAAGGTTGGATACTTTGGTTCGTGAGTTAAGGCGCGGTTTGTCTTCCAGTGACAACTGCTTGAGCTCGTCTTTGAGGCGTTCGTCATCATCCCCGAGGATACGGATGGAGTAGAGCCGGAGCTTGTCTGCCTCCACATCCCGGAACCTGACAAATTTCTTTTCTTTTATAATCTCCTTGAGGGCTCCGATGGTCTTGTTCTTCGGGATCTCAACAGGAAAGATGTTTTCAACATCGTCGTGGTAGACCCAACACTGGAGCGTGATCGTTGCCATCTTGTGGTTTCCAAACCTTCGAAAGCGCGTCCGTTCCATGGTCACGCTTGGGTCACGTGCTTGGATTGCCGAAGATTTGCTTCCGGTCCTTCCTGCGAGCGAGACGGCGGCAGTAACTTCTCGTCCAGTGAGCTTCCAGCGCCACGAGCCCTGGGTTTCCAGACGACCCCGAATTCTGAAACCGCCCGGATCAATCACGTCTATCGGTTCCTGGAAGTCCTCGGCATGTAACGCTCCAAGCCCTCACTCATCTACGATGAATCCGAATCCATACCACGCACCGCTCGCATTCAATGGCAGTCACAGCTCTCAACGACGTCTACTCTAACATCTGCACAGCTCCAAATCGATCGCATGAGGGCAGAGAGCAAAGTCGGCGTTTCGCGCCTCCCTTGAGCCATAATCCGGCTTGGCAAGGTTGTGTATTGTCGGCCACAGGATCTATGCATTATCGTACGTCATATCCAAAGTTCTCTCAGGTTGTGTGCCCACCCTCGCACAAAATAGGATCAAGTTGTACAAAATGAATTCTACCAAATGCGCGCCGCCCTTCACCGAATCGACTCTTCGGCGCCGTGCATCACATGCAGTAGTTTTTTTCCACATGGGTTTATATGGTTTGCCAGAATATCATAGAAAGCCAGTCGCACAACCAAACTATACTACTACTTCCATCACCATTGATACCAATATATATGTAAGCTACTTGGACAATGCATGTCAGACTTGCAGGACCTTCCCATTTCTGCCATGATTATGACCAATGCCAAAGACTTGATCACTATGGAGCTTCTTGGTACATATTTTCCACCTGTGATAACTTAGAGACTGATGAATATATCATGGCCACTTGTTGATAGGCTACAATACTGGGTGATTACTGATAGATAGTCTAATTCACAAAATCACACTTTCCTTCTGTGCTACTTGGTCCTATGGTGATGACATTTGCAATTTAGATCATATGGATGACAGCATTACATACCTTTATGAATGACACTGCCATTAGCCATAGCTGGCTCAGCACGTTTAAGATGGCTAGTACCCCAAGAAGGTCTGATTATGTAAATCTTGCACAACATTATTGTTGATGGGGAATCCCTGTTACACTGGTCATCAATTGCCATCATTTATAATGACTTCCTTATCTTCGAAACTTTCAGGGCACAGTTACTTTCTACCATTTGCCAACTGATCTGGATAATGTCGTCCTCAACAACCAAATGGAGATTGATTACCAATCACTAGCAAATTAATTGTATGTTACTGTTTACAAGCAATTAATGATTAATTTGTGGTCTTTGTTGTTGCCAATTGGTAGTTATCATATCCTGCAGATATTACTAACATGGAAACATTGTGAAAAACCGATACTACTCTGCAATATCTGGTGTGATGGCTGGCTGGTTGCCATCTTCTATAATGTGTCCTCAGTCACCTAACTTTGCAGAGGAATGTGGTCCTCTTCCAATTGCTAGCAAATCAAGCATATGTTACCTTTCACAAACAAATAATGATTAACTGGTAGGTAGATTGTAATTGTCCGAAAATGTTGGCTAATGGGACCTTTCCAAATATTGAATCCAATTGACTGCTGCCTTCTATAATGTGTTGCTGACAGTCTAATATCATAGCAGAGTGCTGCGCTCCGTTAAATACTAACAAATCAAGCGCATGTTCCGCTTTGCAAGAAGGAAAGATTATTGAGTGGCCTTCGTCATCATCAGGTAATAGATCATAATTTTACGAAGAATGTTGCTACCATGAAAGCCTTGCGAAATATCTCTTCGGCTCTAGGATTTTGTGCCATGTCTGTGACATTCTGGTATAGCAGTACATAGTGAAAACAATTGGAGATTTACATGGCACCATATAGCTCCTTTTCGTACAATTCAGTTCAATAAAACGAAGGACTAGCCATTAGGCCACAATGAATCCTTATTGACAGATAGTCTATTACAGCAGTGCATGGTAAAATAAATGTTTATGGTGATGGAATCTCGTTCTCCAGGCGTTGGGCCGCAAGTCGGGCCACGGAAGACTTCTCGATAACAGTAGAAGGCAAGACAATTGGCCTGTTCTTGCCAAATACCATGCTAAGTAAAGATCAGATCGCCCGAATAGTACATATTTAATATGATCTCATACCGGTCCCACCAGGATATCAGGGCGTCTACTCGTTTCTTGGCTGCTCTACCTGGTACAACTTCGAAGAAATCGATGATTCCATTGTAGAACTGCACGTAGTCGAAATCGCCGTCGACATTGCGCCAACAGCCAGCCGAGGAAAGGGCAAAGCGAATCTATTAAAATTAAGTTATCATATTTGCAAACAAAGCGAACACTCACCTGGACGGCGGTGTATGCAATCGAGCGAGGGGTAACCGACTTGAGCCCCAAGATAGCGGCAACATGGTTCTTGGTTGCGTTTTTACACTTGGAACTCCCTCGCCGTCGTGAAGCTTCTTGGCCATCCTCCTCAACATCGCGAGCAGACGATGGAGAGGTGAACAGAAACTTGAATGCCTACGAGAGCTAGTCAGGACCATACATATTGGGAAGAAAGTTACCTTGACCAAAAGCGAAGAACGAAACAATCCTTGCTCCGCGTCAGTTGGGTCAAATGTGAAATTTTGGTAGAGGAACAGTGGCCACGAGTAAGCTGTAACAAGGTGGAGCACGTCGCGATCACGAACCTTGTCCCTCACGCTGGATTGTGGTGAGTATGCAAACAAACTGCGTGAAGCCACACTTACGATTGCAAGTCCCAGTTGTACTCGGCTGGGCAGATCAGTCTTCCCGTCACGTCATGCACCAATCCTCGGTCATCCTTTATAGTGGTTCGGAGCGGGGGCTCGACGGGATGGAATAGATCAGTTAACCAGACCACGATCTCTGGTTTGAAATTAGCCGTGTCGTCTCCACGTGCCCCGTCAGCACCTTTCCGGAGTTGCTTGCAGATATCATCAAGTTCGTCGGCTTCAGAGTGAAGAATCTTCTTCTTCAACCAGGGCAGGAATTCCAGAAGTTCTTCGAAAGAGCTATACAGGCGATCTTGACTATTCGAATCGGAAGTTAGCAAAGGGACAGTCCCCCACATAATAGTAAGGGAGAGAATTCGAACTTACTCACGGGTCTCAATTTCCAACCCGGAATCTGATTCACGCTCGGGATCCCCAGCAGCAAGTTCTTGTCGGCGATCGTACTCGGCTATAAGGTCCTCGACGTTGTCATAAAGTGAGACAAGTCGTCTGATGGCTCTGCCACGATTGACGATTGTGTTGTTTTGCCTGCTAAAAAGTAAGCAGGGGCTGTAACTCGCATAGCAACTTCGCACCTAGGTTTCTTTGACGAAGCCTTCAAGGTCTCAAGTTCGAGCTCAAGTGCTACGATGCGCCTCTTCGCTCGAGTATGACTTGCCTGGACCTCGTCCCCAGAGTAAGAACCGTCTTCTTGTTGGACGTCGGCATCGATCGAGTTCACCATAATTGTAGTAGCACCTGAAATAGACAGCCGTGTGGTACTGGTACGGGGGATGAACGTCAAATCCAGTTGGGTTTCCGAAAGCTGGCTTCATATCCCTGCCAGTTGACGACTGAAAACCGCCGAAAAGTTACTTTCGAAACTTTCATGGCCTGGTCAGGAAATCTAAGAAAACCGAGTTTCAGTCTGTACTAGATTCAGCGAAAGCATATTTGAAGTCACCGTCAGTACGTACCTCGGTAGTCAAAAAAAGAAAACCGAATTCCAGTGACGGCAATTGGTTTCTAAATATTGCAGTAACGTGAGTCAGTGGACCTGAAGACCGATAGCCAAATGGAAAATTCGTATACCTTCCGGAGCCACAGTGTGTTAGGGCCGATTTCGTTTTATTTGGGGTCGGTCAGACATTCAACGGGTTTGAGATCCCTGAATGGGGGCTAGTAAATGGCCGCTGAAGAGATCTGACTCACTGCCAGTGGGAGAAATTCTGCGGTGTGCAGCGGTAGAGAGACGGCCCTAAACTATCACACGACGTGCTGATTGCTTCCAGGGGCGAGTCGGCGTCGGAAGCCGGAAAGTTGTACCAGGCGAGGCGATACTACAACCGCAGGCTCTACTACTCTCTTCTGTTCGCCTGGCTGAACAAACACAATGACAATTTCCATATTTTCTATTACTTGATGGCTGGCGGCATTGCCAGAACGAACTGAGCGTCAGCATCTAGATTTAACGACAAGACCCAGTACAGATATCTCGGCCATCGCCTGGTGCAAGCGCCCGCTCCAACGGACCGTGTCCGTGACGACGATGCCAATCGTTTCGAACAGCTCAAGTCGGCACTCAAGTCTATTAGCCTGTCTAAACGATCGCATGTCGCTCAAACATGCCAGCTCGTCGCACCCATTCTCCACCTGGGTAATCTCGAGTTCACTCAGGCTGTCGACCGCGGTTGTGACTTGGATGCTTCTCGGTATTGTTGCCGAGTTCCTTGGTGTGTACAATCTCTCAGTGATCTATCTCGGTAGTAATAAATGAAACTGAGAAAACTGAATTTCAGTGACGGCAGTAAGTTACTAGATGCTCTTCAGCCAATGAGAGGGCTCTTTGAAAAAGAGCTCGCTACTTGCGAACTTTCAGAACTGTTCAACCGTTGTTAAGCGAAAATGTTATTTCGTCTGCTTTGCAGATCCGGGCCGGCAGTCAAGGACTACGTACAGCATATGCGACATCTTCAAGTTTTAGCGGCAGTCCAAATGACGCATCAACACAATATCATATAATCTTTGGCAACAGAAAATCAAGATTTCGACTCGTTGGTTAGCGTGCCAGTCAAGATGTATATATATCTGCTTTCGAAGACATTTTACTTATCTCGCACACCCTCTTACAACCCTCTTAGATCTTGGACTTTCGACTCATATATGGCTTTGACCACTTCCTTTGCGTCGGCCGCCAACACTCCAAACCCAGTCACCCCCGGGCCCAATAGTGAGTCGTCATATTGCAGCACTAATATCTATCTCATTGGCGGAGTCTCAGTCGCTTGTACAGCCACTACAGCTAGCACGAGCAAAGTTTCCAGCGATACCATCGGTTCGGGTATGGTTATTTTAGTTATATTGTTCGTAGCTGATACTACAACCCCCAAGTCCCGGTTATAGTGAAATCGGGTCCAGATTCCGTGCACATCGCTGTACACTTTGGGAAAAGGAGGAGATCCCAAGTTGACTTCGATCCTGGTGTGATGTCACCTGGTCCCAAGCGCCAACGACCTGAAAAGGTCAACGAGTTCGCACTGTTGATGAAGCTTGGTGGATGCGGCGCGGAGCCTGGTCTGACTAAAGAGCGGCTGAAATCGTTGCTGACGACATGCCAATGCGGTCTCGTCATGACACGTCGAGCTTATCAAGACCATGAATGCTTCATGGACATTGAAGTTATTGACCTAACGGCAGACCCAGATAACAGTGACTCGGATGCGTAAATTTTGGAGCAATTCACCCTCTCCGTCTCATCTGAACTTTGGAGTACTATAGCAGAGACTTAGAAGTGTTCGTACAAAGTGCTCCAGTAATTTCTAAATATTATGCATACAGAACAGCACCCCAGTCATCGCGATGAACAGCAGGGCCTCAGACCAGTACAATCGGAGGTGTATCTTCACAGTGGTTACGTACGAACAAAAACACTAATAAACTAGTGGCAAGGTGATACACGCAAGTGGAAGTTGTTACAGTCAATCACATTTGCGCCAGAGCATCTCGTAGAGGTTTCACTTCCGCTTCCGTGTTGGGGCCCAAGGTCTGAAGACAATCTTGAGCTATGCGTAATTTGTCTGCCCATTCCTCCATTTCCATCTGAGACATGCGAAATAGTGTCTCCATCTGACGCATCCGCAGTGTAGCAGCGTGCAGTTGTGCTTGAAGCACATCGACAGTTTTCAGCGCTGCCTCATGAGCGTATCTATGGCGAGCGTTCGGGGCTTCCCTCAACTTGAACTTCGAAATCAGTCAGGTGGATTTCAAGAGGTAACGTTCCGAGTCAGTACAAACCATTTGCCTATAATACTATCGACTTCTGCCCATGGCCGGGAAATCATCTCCTGGGCAACTCGTGTTCTGGGCTCAGGAGTATGTTGTCGCGATTGAACAAGTTGAGCTCCCTTATCATGGTGGGACATACTAGTACGATTGGAGGAGCTGTTTATGATGGCTCAAAGCAAGGTGATAATATGAACTCCGAATGTCCGACGTCGGTCTTTGGAGTTATACAAATCCGACCAGCTGCTGGTGAGAACTTCTAATATTGATCAGATGTCAGAATCATGATCAGAGGACATCGCCGGTCGCCACCTTCACGTCCGAACTGGTCGTTCCGATCCTGTGCTGGTATGAGGTACCCGGCTGATTCACCCAGTTCAGCTTACTACATACTTCCCAATCCTCGGCTTCCAATTTGGTCCGATATCTCAGCATCGTTACTTTTCCCTGCTGGTTATTCTTATCATTTTCCTTGCTGCTGTCTTGATGGTATTTGTTTGCGGCGCACCATCATGCACCCGGGCGTTCGACAATCCACGAGGACTCACAAAACACAGGCAGTCTTGTTCGTCGTACCGGAAGGCCACGCTTCTATCTACTCAAAAACGTCTGGAGAGAGCAAAAAATGCAGAAATGATTCAACGGAAAAGGAAAGATCTGAGTGTTCGAGGTGCCATGAGGCAACCCGATAGCCGACCACGGGTGAGCATCCACTTGTGCTCTCGTCCTTCGTGTATACGATTAAATGACCATGGCAGCGGCTTACACCGGTCGATCGCTTTGGCAGTGATGCTGTAGGAGATCTCCAGTTTCCTCCGGCCTCGCCAAACGCCGAAGTACTGCCCGCCGATAACAATACAACTCGTTTGGGAATTGGGACTTCCAATGTCCTGGTGCCGCCCAATCTACTGTCGACCTCCAGCTATGAGGATGATCACATGAATGCCATGGACTTGAGCATCGGCACATGGTCTATTCGTGGTAAGTGGTACATAGTGTTCTGGTAGGGTATACGCCTAATTATTTTTCCGTATCAGATGCGGCGCCATCTGAATCTGGACTTGCGCCTGGCGATAACCCAGCTACCGCCCGCCCTGCGCCAAGACCTGGCCTTATACGCAGGGTAATACTTCATGTACGCGGGAGTATTCAAACCGCAGCAAACTACTTTGGCATGTGTCGCCACTATCCTTATGCACCATCATTCGAGCCCGACTCCTTTGTCCCATCTACCCAACTTGCCAGAATATGTCCCATTCTTCAAAATCGTGCCCATCCCAATCCCCAACCTCGTTGCCTCCCTCCTCCCCATCCGTTCCCGAATATGACGATCTACCGCCTGATGCAGTGGATGGCTACGGGGAGCAAATACAAGTCGAACAGGGAGGTTACAAAGCTAGTCAACGATGTGTTGTTAGCAGAGGATTTTGATGCAGAGGAGCTGCAATGTTTCACCTCCGGGAAGTATCTCGCCTACTCGACAAGGAAAGCACAGAGGGCGGAGATAAAGAAGGTTCACTAGAGGAGGTCTCATTTCCGGACAACTGGAAGCACCGCGCCGTCGAGATCGAAGTGCCCACTCGCGCGAAGACTGCTACCGGAAGCAGCAAGACGTTTGTGGTCCCCGGATTTCATTACCGCTCACTCGTCGAAGTTATCCGCTCCGCGTTCGCTGATATGCAAGCGAAGGCATTTCATCTGTGGCCCTTCGAGCAGATTTGGAATGACCCCATCACTGGTACATCACAGCGTGTGTTTAGTGAACTATACACCTCAGACAGCTGGATCAATGCGCAAGCAGCACTTCAAAAGCAGCCTCCAGAACCGGGCTGTAACCTGGAGCGAGTGATTGCGGGACTGATGTTCTTTTCCGATGCTACCCATCTCGCAACATTTGGTAACGCAAAAGCTTGGCCTCTCTACCTGTATTTCGGAAACCTGTCAAAATATGCTCGTGCCATGCCGAACTCAGGGGCTTGTCATGTCGTTGGATTCTTCCCTTCTGTCAGTGCGCTTTGGCTTTTATGCTGTCTCTTGGCTCATCACAACTGATCGTGTAGCTCCCCGACAGTATCAAGGATACATTTCTGACGTTAGAAAAAATATCTAAGAAGGGAATTGCATCCTTGCAGGCATATTGCCGGCGCGAACTTTTCCATAACTGTTGGAACGTCCTTTTGGACGACGAGTTTCTGGAGACATACTTTCATGGGATTGTTCTTCGTTGTCCGGACGGTATTCTTCGTCGTGTTTTCCCCCGCATATTTACATATTCTGCGGACTACCCAGAAAAGTGGGATATTTTAATTTCGTATCTTTTGCTGTAGTGACTGATGACCAATAGGGCCCTCATTGCCACTATGCGAGAGATGGGTCGTTGTCCATGCCCTCGTTGCTTAGTTCCCAAGGATCTCACCAATCGCGTCGGTGCCGTGGGCGATATGCGCATGCGTATTTCTCAGACGAGGAAATATCCACTTCAGAAAGTTCTTCAAGTTCGTGAATCCATCTTAAAAAATGCGAAAGCGGTAGATAGTTCATTTATGGAGCGTATGCTTGGGGATGAATCATGGGTACCGACCTTAGTAAGCCTCAATATCGCGTAATCTTTCAATAACTCGATTTATATTCAAACTAGAACGCTTTTGCAACCAAACTATCTGGTTCTGGGCTAGATCCTTTTGTGATGCTTGTGGTGGATTTCATGCACGAGTGTGAACTAGGGACTTGGAAGTCCCTATTTACACACCTTATCCGACTACTTTATGTCCTCCCAAATGGCATGTTAGTGGTCGCTGAATTGGATGCTAGGTAACCACTCACCGACATCAATGTACTTCTGTTGACAAAGGCATTAGGTTTCGTCAAATACCTTGCTTTGGTCGAGGTACCATTCGGAAGTTTTCTAGCAATACCTCGGAAATGAAACGACTTGCGGCCAGAGGTTTCGAGGATATTCTACAGGTCTGACCTTCCTCCGCGCTCTTTGCCTACAAGCTTCTCAGTGTGACAACATTAAAAGTGTGCTATTCCTGTTTTCGAGGGACTCTTCCCTCCGGAGCACAATCGCATTGTCTTGGCCCTACTCTTCCGCTTTTCTGAATGGCACGCGCTTGCAAAACTGCGACTACACACGGAGGCAAGTTTAAGTCACCTTGAAAGCAGCTACAGAAATCTTTGCCAAAAGCTCCGTTTGTTCTCTAAAAAGACATGTGCAGAATATCGTACTACGGAGCTTCCGAGAGAAAGAGCGTCCCGGGTACGAAAAAGCCAGGCTCAAGGAGCTTCCAGCACATCGTCGGAGACGAGCACTCCCAAAGCAAAATTTTTTAATATGAACACCTACAAATTTCATGCCCTGGGAGACTACGTGCGATCAATTAGACTGTTTGGGACAATTGATTCTTATACGACACAGACTGTATTTATCATCCTTACCAGGTTTTAGCAGGACGTAGCTAACTAGATGTCGCACAGGGGGAACTTGCCCACCGAGCTCTGAAAGCCTGCTACCCGCTCATCAGCAAGAAAGAGACGGTCAAACAGCTCTCCAAGCATGAGCAGCGCCAGAGACAACTCCGGCGCATTGATGAACAACAGCCACGGGAAAAAGAAAGCCATGGACATGGAGCAGATATGCTGCCGAGGGAAAGTATCAGCCAGCCTCCACAGCACGTTCTGCCTTCCCACTGCATCTCTCCACAAGATGTATATACTATGCTCCAAACCCGAGATGGCGATCCTGCTATAAAGGTAATATCAGATCGTGCTCAAGTTCCGTCAAGCTAATATTTCGCATTCAGGACTTCCTCCCAAACCTCAGAAACCACCTTCTCCATCGATTCTTTCACGTGCCACTCGCTGAACAAGATAGAATCTATTCGCCGCAGGAACGGAACAATGTCCTAATTCGTAACAATACACTTTTCGCTGTGAAGACTATGCAAGTTCACTACATTACATATGACCTTCGCGAGGAATACGATTACCTCCACTTGGGCCATCAGTGCGATATCATGGTTCCCACCGGGGAATCTGGGCCAGGTTGCCACCCATATTGGTATGCTCGCGTACTTGGGATCTATCACATTGACGTTCGGCTACTCGGTGGAGATGAGAATTTCCACAATCTCCATTTTCTGTGGGTCCGATGGTTTGGTACATCTCCAGGTTATCGATCTGGTTTGAAAGCCGGTCGCCTACCCAAAATCGGATTTGTTCCTAGCTCCGATCTTTCTGCCTTCGGATTCCTTGATCCTAGCTGTGTCATCCGCGCTGCTCACCTCATACCGGCCTTTGTTGACGGAAGAGGGAGCCACTTACTTTGTGCTGGGAAGTCCGTAGGCCGGCGAGGAGATGAAGACGACGATTGGGTTAGTTACTATGTAAACATGTGAGTCCTCTCCGTATCGTAGATCCTGACACTGCTGACCTTATCTTCAGCTTTGCTGACCGCGATATGTTCATGCGCTATGCTGGCGGGAGTCCTGGACATCTACACTTACAACAGCCACCAATACCATCAACGATTAATGAATCCTCTGAATGGCAACAACTTGAAGATAGCGATACGGAGGAGCAAGACTGCGAGTCGAATGAAGGGGCTATCCGAAGCATGGAAGTAGATGAAGCCTTAAGTGATGGCGAGAAAGATGAGGACCAGGACCAGGACAATGGTTATAGCGACGATGGCGATGACGAGGACGATTATAGCAACGATGGCGATAGTGGTGATACCGATGACGATGGAGAAGTTGAAGAGGCCGAGGTCATGGCAGATTGTGACAATGAACTTTTTTATGATCCGATAGACCTATCATTCTGATTATTGACTCCAATTAGCGTTACGGATGCACATTTATTCTTTGTGCGTTGCTTGTTCTCATGACACTCCAACCCCCCGAAAAAACCTCTGAAGTAATATAATTGACGTGCGCAGTATTATGGCGTGCTAGTACATAGGATGATAGCATAGATCTATTTCTCCTTGCTCACAGCACTGAGTGCATTAATCTTGTTGCCAAGGACCTGTTTTGGTGTACGGAGTCGTTTGATACGCGGGAGAGCCTTTTGACGTCTGGGAGAGCCGTTGATGTCGAAGTGAGCCTTTTGATACGCGCGGGACCCGTTTGGCGTGCAGGAGAGCCATCTGAGGCGCAAGGTACACGTTTGGGTTACAGGTGAGGTGTATTTGTTGGTAATCATTGCCAAAAGGAGTGAAGACGATGGAACTGTTAGAGACGAGGTCGTGGGTGCCGTGACACCAGTTCAAGACGTCGGTTATGCAGTTTGGTCGGGAATCTGCTCGAGGTGGATAGAGTGAGTAGGCGGTCCAAGCAAGGAAATAAGAGGTTCCGTTACCATTTCCTATCATCCAATACTGTGCGATCTCATAGCGATCATCCGAGGAACTATGTCAGCCCCCGACACTCAGCATCGCGAATCCACTAACAATGGACATGATATGCCAATTGTAGATGGGTAGATGAGCGATTCTTGGCGGGCTGTGCAAAGTCCTGTCGGGTATGCGGGTGTGAATCTGTTGAAGCTCTTCCATCACTCTTGTCCCAGATGGGTGCGATCTGTGAGACGGGTGTGAAAGAATGAGCGGATCATTACTCACCTAGTTGGGGATGTGAGGGGCCTGTTTAGGCTGCGAATGGCCGGTTGAGGTGTAAGTGGCCCATTTGGCGCACTGGTGATCTGATGGCAGCCTGTCAGAGTACCGCCAATGCACGGCGTTGTCACACAACACCATCTCGTTCAACGTTCAACGTTCAACCCTCAAGGCCGCCTTTTCTTTCTCGCCACATTTGGTAACCTCGCAGAGAAGATCGACGTTTTTGACCGACGCACGCTGAGTAAGATATGCACCATCGATGCGCCCAACATGTCCTATTGCTCTTGGTTTCCCGACGGACGTTTTTCTTGAACGCAACCTTATCTCCTCGTCTGCGTGTCGACAATGGGATTATGGTCTGGCCAGTGGCACGCGAGCGGTTCGCTCCTCCATGTCCAGGCTGTCAAGGAACTTTACTAAGCCAGCTGGCGCCCTACCCCTGTTGACCAAGCACCTCCCTTTGGACAGACCATTCCCCGAATTTCCCCCGGCGCCCCAACCCTCTCCGAGAGTCCTTGCTGCCACACTCACTCCAAGCCCGTGGCTGCCAACCCTGCGGATGCCTATCGCCCCCCTGGCGCATGTGGACTCGTCACACCAGCAATTTTCAAGCGCGAAGAAAGACGAGGGTGGGGCACCGCGGGTACCCACGGGAGGTGGCACGATGAGTGACGCTGCCGCCTAATACCGTGAACGAGGATGTGAGAGCCAACAAGTTAATCATGGACTGGCTTATTGGTGAGTTTTGGTGTCACACATCAGGGGAGAATATTCACTTCCTACTATCAGAGTTCACCAACCGATGCATCATGACGCCGGAAGGAGTTGGAGACGAGGTATCAAACATCGGGAAACACGATGAAACAGTCGCTGTCTATTCCATTGCGTTCTTCCTTGGTCCCTCGACTTCTAATGTTGTACTAGTCAAGTGGGCAACCACAATTTTGATTCGTGGCTCAACGAACGAAGCACTAGGCGCTGCCGCCAAGGTATCCTTTCCTTGCTATCATGGTTTCAGTCTGGGTATCAACACTCGTTTTGGTTTAGTTCAAGCTATCAAGTCTTGACGTTTATCGGACAATTTGTGACGTTCTGGAAGGGAACGGTCGCGTCACGGAGGCAATCGACTGTTTCCGACACATGCACCGCGAGCTAGCGGAGGACACATGTATCCACGATGAGCGAACGCAGTGGCAACTCGGTGAGTAGTCACGCAGGGAATACAGCCAATGTTTGTTCACTGTTGAAGCATCCCGCACAGGCTTTCAACGGCGGTGCACGGAGAGGCTAGAGAAGCTCAGCAACGTTGCAATGGACTCTCAAAACTATAATGAAGCTGCTGATTACTTCTCGATCATACTGTCACTCGACGGAGGTTCTCATCAAGTGGAGCAAAGGACGAGCATTAATGAAATCGTGGGAGGAGGCGCTGAATGATGCTGACGAGGTATAATTCACGCTTCATAGTGTTTCAGATAGGGTCGATAACAGAATGTACAGGTTATCAAGCTCGACGCATCGTGTCATCGAGGCTACAAGATGAAGCATTCAACACGGTGGTCTTAAAACTCGAGGGGTTTCCTAATGAGCGCATTCGTGGCAAGTCATTTCCTCAATATTACTCAAGCCCCCGCATGTCGATTGACATCAATGATAGAGCTTCGTTCTCAGTATTTCGATGCCAGACTTACAATTCGACGCATCATCGCCCAGACCATCCGCCACATGCCGTGGGTACTCATCGACACCACCACTGGTCATCTGTGTGATAAGAAACGGCAAGCAAAAGCATTTGAGACACTTCCAATGTACAACGAGCTTGTGTCATCAATGACGAGAGAGCTAGACCCTGCACGTATTTGGAGAGCAGTGACGAACTTCTACCGGTATGTGATGCTCTCACACAAGTGGGAGGATAACGAACCTCTCCTCCAAAAGGTCGAGCGTACCTCGGTATACGAGCTAGAATCATCTCCTGCGAATATCAAGCTACAGACCTTCTGCTCCCTTGTGCGGTTTCTTGGCTTTCAGTGGGCATGGAGCGACACACGCTGTGTCGATGAACTCAGCAACATGGTATTACAAGAATCACTGGTCGCAATGTTCACTTGGTATCATGGGTGGTCTCTGACAGTCGTCTACCTTCGTGGTGTCTCCTGGCAGTCGCAGGAGCCTCGTGGTCTCCAGCGGAGCACCTGGAACACTCGCGCATAGACATGCCAAGAATATGTTGCTGCCGAGACTGTCCAGTTCTACACCGAAGGCTGGAAGCCTTACCTCGGCTTGATATTGTCCAATCACAAAGAGTCGCCTGTCATCATTTCGGAGATGGAGGCGACAAAAAAATTCTGTAAAGGATATTAATATTGCTGTACTTTGTCCCGCCTCGACAGGGCGCGGGAGAAACTCTATTTGGCTTCAACGCGTCAAACGACACTCGTGGAAGACATGGCATACTCCCTACTTGGGATCTTCAATGTTGCCATCCCGGTCATGTATGGCGAAGGTAATCGCGCAGTTGGTCGCCTCCCGGAACACAATCTGACAGGTTCGGGCGACGTCACAATTCTCGCTTGGACTGGGCGCGCGGGTAGCCACAATGGCTGCCTACCCGCGGACCTCACCGTCTACGACCAACTTGTGCCGCCACATATCCCTCAACCCATCGAGACAGCTGAGATGGACCACATGGTGATGGAACTGCGTTCGTCCTCACCCGACCTCTCCCCCGTCCTGCCTGATGCTATGCAATCCACTTCACGAGCTTCCCTCACCATTCCTTGCTGCTAGTCGAGACTTGGTGGCATTATTTTTCCGCTCACCAACTTTATCCCCGTGGTGGAAGCGAGCTCCGAGTCTAGTCTCAGTATTTATCGTGGGTCGACGTCGGCACTGGGCGGTGTAGAGATCCAGACAATGGACAAATTGGAGACGCAGGACCACGTTGTGATGTATCCCTGGATCAGTCCCCTCCTCGACCAAGAGCTCTCGCACGGTGCATCTTGGCTCGACAATGCCACCCGCGCACTACGGCTTGTCTGATTATGGTCCAAGTTCTCCATGAGGCACCGTTGGCCGACCTGATAGACGGCATCCATATAGTCGACATACAGTAATTGTAGAAAGTTGATGACTTTTGCCCTCTGAGGGGTGCGTAGCATGGCCGTCGTTGAATATTCAGACGAACAGACTTAATTGGACGACGAACGGATTCGAGGGCTCTTTCCCGCGCCGTCGCAGCTAACGACGTACAGAAGAACAAGTGCTTGCCATCGTCGTCCCCGTCGTCCCCGCTTTCGCAAGTCTTGTTGTTTACGACCGTAAGTTATTCGCTTCGTCGCTCCAGGTCAGTCATTGGTGTTCGAATGCGTGTTAACTCAGTTACTTATGGACAGCAATCACAGAGACTCCATTTTCAATTTGCTAACACGAAGAATTAACGAGCTCTTCCAGCTCACAATTCGCTTGCAACATACAACACACTAATCCCACGCTTGCCAAGGCTCCCGATCTAACAAGGTTTATTCGACTCGACAGTCGAACGCACTCAAGATAACGACCGACAACTGAATCTAACGACTGCGCATATTTCCCGTTCCCACCTCCTTTCCCATCTCAATTGTCTAATCGCTTTCGAATTTCGAAAGCCGCCTTATTTCATAACGAATCGACGCTCGACACGGTCCTACGATTTACCGCTGTACATAACGACCTTTTTTGTTGACTACGCCCTTGCAACTGCTTTCACGACCAACAACGGATACTGTTCGCTGGCTGTCCCCGTCCCCATTCGTTACACCTACATCCAAACCACAAATTCCGACCATCTGCTTGACGACTGCTACGCCTTGCGATGCCAACCCAGCAGATGACGTTAACCAAGTCGCACCGTGGGTAACTTCCGAGGCGTCACCTGTTGCGATCGCACCAAAGCCAGCAACGAGTAGGGAGACATCACGGATACGTCTCGTTCCCAAGAAATCGAAGCTCAATCTTCTTGGGTCTTCGTCCTCGTCTGCAAAAGCGCGCGAGCAAGACTTTTCTGATGTAGTCAGATGCGTCGGAGGCTCGTCAGCCCAGAATGGAAGCAACGGATATGAAATTTATGTTGATCCCGCCAACGACCCCGACATTGGGGATATTTTGATGGTGAAGAAGAAGAAATCGCGACTGGGGTTGGATGGATCGCAATGGGGAACGTTGGGAGAAGTGACGAATGTTCCGCCTGTTACGAAACCAAAGGAGAAAGGAGGGAAGAAGGAGAGCTTGTTGAAGGTGAAGGTGGATGAGAATCAGAAGTGGTGGAGCATTGGGCGTGGAAGGAAGGACTCCAAGGAGAAGGACAAGACGAAAGATAAGGATCGCGCAAAATGTGAGTCGCTCGGATCGGATTCACTGAGTCGCCATACTGAGTGGTTCCTTAGCTCCTCAACCATCTGACAAACCTGCTGACACGCGCACACGATTCAATTCGCTAGACTCAGGGGTTCTGCTCACGAGCCCGGCTCACGCAGAGCCTCCCAAATCTCCTGTGGAGCACTTGCGTATCCCCACACCGCCTTCGGCAACGCTCGCGCCCTCTAGCACTGCTGCATCAGGCAGCGGCAAGGATTCCGTTGCCCTCAGGGCTATGCGCTCTGTCCGTTCCCTTGCCCGTATTGGCAGCTGGGTTCAACTCAAGAATACGCCTAATCCCGACGCGGCTGTCCCTGGTGCATACCTATCAAAGATAAGGAGCCCGACGGGAAGAAAAAGAAGAAGGAAAAGGAAAAGGAAAAAGAAATCGACAAGGCGAGGGAAACGATTCGCTACTCGGGCAGCAGCTTCGAAGCGGGCGCGTTGAGTGCGAGCCCCGCCGCCTCCAAGAACGAGTCTAAATCTCTCGGGAAGAAGAAGGCGAGCATCTTGGGGCTTGGCCTGCCTTCGACGATGCGACTGCCTTCTTCTCGCAGTGGATCGACGTCATCGTCTGTCGTCGCAGCCAACACCGTCAATCCTCGTTTTTCATTGGACTCTGCGAATTTGTTGGGTGGTGGGATTCTCGCACGGGGACGGTCCGGTTCTACGATGTCTACCGCTTCTTCTATTCACCCGATGTCGACCAAGTCTCGTGCTTCTCGCGAGTCGTCAGGTAGTTCGGGAGTGGCCTCCGTGAGATGGGATGAAGCGGGGTTGCGGACGGTGAAGGAAATCTGCCGGAAGGACAAGGAGATGAGGAGCAAGGAGAAGGAGGAGAGCAAGGAGAAGAAACTCAAGAAATCGAAATCCAAGAGTGGGAAGGACTCTACCCGGAAGTCATCGGACACTCGAAAGAGGACCCCCCTAGCGGCGATATTCCAGGGATTGCATCGGAGCACGAGGATGAGAGGCCCATCGTTACAATTGGAGAAGCGACCGTGGATGGGGGCGAACTTGGACAATATGAAACCGAAGTAGGGGAATCGCCGATGGAGACGCCCGTGAAGCGTGTGCGTCCACGACCAGTATCAGAGCAACCTCTTGCCCAGGGTCAATCCAAGCCAGATTATGAAGGGGATGATGGTGAGATCTTATGTTGCCGCCATCCGAACTGTAACTAAATTTATCCCAGACAATGCGGTCATGTCACTCTTGGATGCAGCGACGAATGACCTGGCTCAATTAATCAACAGACTTGACCTTGAGGCCACTCTGGGCAGTGTCGAGATGACACAAATGAGCCAGCGTTCTCAGTTGCTGGAGCCGTGCACGGATTCACCGCCCAGCAATAGAATGACGGCAGAGAGCCCAGACAAGGGTTTACGCCGCGCGAATTCATCCATGGCTTCTCAGACCCTATGCGCAATGGTGCTCGAAAAGCATCGGTGTGCAGCTTGGCCAAGAACATCGCTCCGTGGTCCATGCTGGACGCAGGTATTTCTCCTTTAAAGCCTTCCCCCAGTACGATCCAGGTTAACTCTCAGGACAGCATGGTGGCCGTCCGACGGACCCACAGGCGAACACCAACACCTGCGCCAGCTGCAGACCCATCGCCCGTCTTCAAAGCACTTCGTCCAGCGACCACCCGTCTCCCTATATCGAAGATTGTGGTGTGTGCTTCCACAAGCATCCCGCCATTCGTTGCCAGCGCCGCCGACCGCTCGCCGTCAGCTCTGACGTTCGGCTCGGGTCATTCCAAGTCCGAGTCTGGAGGAAGTTTTCTACCTCGCCAGTATTCAAGAAGGCCCAAGGCCACGCTCGCAAGAGATCTTCACGCGGCTCCTGGTAGTACCTATACTTCCCGAAGTTCGTCGCAACCTTGGGCTTGCCGGTACCATGGGACGTTCCGTGGGCAATATCGCCGAGCAGGACTACGACGGGAGCAACCCTAACCCTGACATCCTCGACGAGCCACAGGTCATCTTGTCGAATTCATATCAAGAGGGCGAGGATACCATTTTATTTGTTCGCGAGCCAGTGCAGCTTCTTGCTTCTCCAGGTTTTCCGCCAGAGATACCTTTTCCGGTGCCCGACAGCCCGTCTTCGAGGAGCTTGCTATCTGAGTTTCCTGTCTCCCGAGCGACAGGGATTAATGGGGACGACCACCGCGCTGACATTGAGGAGGCTGGGACGTTATCCGAGGATGACACCAAGAGGTCGTTCGACTTTACTGGCGAGTTGCAAAAGCTCCGTGAATCTGGTGCATCCGATCGTTGCAGCTTCATCGAGCAGCTCGAGAACGCGTTCCGTACTCCCGCCAAGGTTGATCTCCGCTACGACTTTGGCGACCTACCTCCCATTCCTAATATGCTGCAGGATGAATTGTCTCGGGTGGGCGAGAGCTTGTTTGACCTCCCAATCGACTACGAATCTCGTGAACTCTCACCGCGAGGCTTTCCGATTGATGTCAACGCGGAGCCGTCGTTACTCCCTGGTTCGGATCGTTTTGCTACATCTGCGTCGGGTGAGGAGCTGCTCAACGTCATCGCGCCTGAAGTCCGACGAGATGCCCTGTCTGTTGCTTCTCAACCATCGGACGGGCAGCTCAACCGCGACCAAAATTTGATGGAAAGAGTTCATCGAGTAAGAAAGATACCCCGCCGCTCACGCTCTCAGATATCATTCCACCACCCGAGATTGCGAGATCCCTCTCCATGGCATTTTTTCTCGGCTCGATTCCAACGCCAGCTCCAGGTGCGGGGCATGGGATGCCGCTCGGAATTCCTACGTTGTCGCTGGTCATCAACGCAGCGCTTCCGCTCTGAGTTTCGCAGGATTCGATTCGTTTGCGGAGGTGCGACGAGGCTTCGAATTCAATGACAATCGTCCCGGGTTCTATCCCCTGCCTGGTACAACCTCTGGTAGGCGGCACCGCAAACATGAATCCGTCTACAGTATGAACGGTAGCAAAACCTGCGACGACATATATACCGCCTACGCCCGGCGTGGAGCAGCTGGATCAGCGACCGCGGTTGTAACGTGGACGCAGCTGTCGTTCGTAACGTGGATGCTTCTCGGTATTGTTGCCGAGTTCCTTGGTGTGTACAATCTCCGGCACTCGAGACCACACTTACTTACAAAACAAAGCTCGTCAAGAAGGAGTTTGGCATTGTCTTCCCCACCACCATGATGACACGACGACCACGACGCAATTTTCGTTCTTGTATCAAAACAGTTTTCATTACTATCGGGATTTTTGGGGTTTTTGATATTCCGACGCATACCTGGGAAGGAATAGAAACCAAGGTGCCACCGAGCGCACATTCGGGTCATTGGTAGGGTGGGGATTGTATATGTTGTGCGTTGTGTCGCTGAACTGCGGTTTTGAACACGAATAGGATGGCCATATGGAAGCATTTTATTGTCTTGTTTGGCGGGTTTTATGATCCTGGATATCGAGGTGAGTGCATGACATTCTGGTCACGACCTCGGCTTAACTTGCGCGGAGTAAATAGCCCAGCACCTCAACGATACATGGATATTTGATACCCAAGAGACAAATGGCGTCAAATCGAGTTCAAAAAGTTGGATGTCAGCCTCGTATGTGTCCTATCAGATCCCAGTTCCGATGCCGCTGAAAGCGGTATGGCTAGTCCCCGCAGTGGGTTCTCCTTTTTGCCCACATCAGATGGCATTGTTCTACACGGTCCGTCCATTTCATCATGTCTTCTCTTCCAGCATGAACATACTATTATCTAAAATTAACTTGCATTCTATTCTACAGAATGACAGGTATGATTCAGATACCAGCTGAGAGGTCATGGGTAATGGATTGCAATGCACCTAAAAGAGAGGGGGTGAGGGGAGGAAGAAGCAGGTGAAGGGCAGTGGGGTGATTCCATCTGCAGATGATGACAATGAGGAGTCTGGAGAGGATGGAGAGGATGAAGAGGAGACACAGGTGAGTCTAAGATTCTTGCCAGACCTATTATACCAGATTGACAATAGACCCACCAAACCTTTGTACATTTCCTAATGACTACTACCCCATTTTGTAAGTACAGAGCATAGATTATTGTGATTCCCAACAACATGACAGACCACCATAAGTCATTAATGCAGAACTAAAGCATTTCTATCATATCAAACCATCAAAATGTAAGAAAGTATCACCATTAATATTCACTTACTGGACTTGTTTCATATTATTGTACCAGCGAGCCTGGTTCATCTCAGGCAAGCAATAGTATGCTTCTTCCACTTCCCTTTGCAACTCCAGGTGCCTTTCATCACTATGATGCTGAAATAACTGAGGTTTTGGCCCCTGTTCTGCAAGAACATCAATACCCCATTGAATCTATATCATAACTTGTTAGTATTGTATGTTTAAAACTTGCATGAGACTTACTGCATATATCACCTTTGTGATGAGCTTGAAGGGGGGGGTAAATAAGGCAATGTCAGTCAGATCATACTTAGACAACCAAATGATTGTGAGTTCAGGATATGCCATGAGAAGCTTGGTGAAATATGTATCAATCCTAAGATCAATAAATTTCACCAATTGTATGGTGCCCTATCAATGCAAAATTTATTAGGAATCATATTTAACAAAAATAACCTCACCTGAGCAGTAGATAGCTTGCGATGACACCATTTATATTTGTTTCTTGCCAGGCTGATGACAATTGGCTTGCAATGAGAGAATGCTTCACAGGCAACTCCATCTCCATTGTTTTGTGCAATCCCAAAGTCAATTGGTGCATCTTTGAAGATTATACGAACAGACTTTTTGAAGTCATTGGATACAATGGTAGCAAACTATAATGTAACATGTTCAATAGAAATTATAACATTTATTTAAAAAAAACACAAATCATCCATACCTCATTACTATGCTCTATAAGATGATGTACAAGAATTAAAATATATTCAAAATACAAAATATAGTTAGAAACTTACCAGTAATCTCAAGTGATTTTTTGGACCTTTGAGCTGTAGCATTCAAAACATATGCTGCATAAGATACAAGGTCATTTTTGGAAAGGTCCACACCATCTCCAAGCATTAGAGAGGCAAGCTGTGTTGCAGCTTGTTTTGTAGTTGATTCCCCAAGTATTTTAGTATGGGCCCATTTGAGAAGTTTTTTACCACCATAACCTTTTCCCACATCTGGTATAGCCATATTGGTTAAAGGTTCTGTGGTTTCACAGAGGTGGTTTCCCAACATTACTGTAATAAAAACTAAGTTGGTTTCTATACAATAAAAAAAACACCTACACTTCCAATAAGGCCCAGACATGAGTGAAGTGATATCAGCATTTGACTGGAAGTCAAGATGCTGGAAATATTCTCCTGTATAAGGAGCTGGAATAAGGATTTCTAATTGAAATATAACTTATTGCCTTTGCTAGTAAAAGGAACAAAAATTACCTGCTAAAATAGTAGCAGAAAGATCTTTTTAACAAGTTAAATAGATAAATTGCTTGAAATAAGTATATTGAACTTACCAGAAGGTGGTGGATAGAAAATCCATTCCCTAGAACCTACATTTCTTGCCCAACCATATGTTGATCCATGAGTTGCAAAGTGTATAGTGCTTTGAGCTCTCCTAGTAGTTGGGTACTATTTGTAGATAATTAATAAAATATTCAAGTATTCATATAATGAACTTACTATAGAGGAATATGCTTCAACCATAGCTCCCAAGGTATAAGTGGTCTAATAATCTACTATTAGAAATGAAATCAACAATATTTTGAAATTAACTTACATATTGTCCAACTGTAGTGGCCATATTCTGTGTTATTTGATAATCAGTGGTATATTGGCCATATGTGGTTAATAAAATAATGAATATGAAAAACTTACTTGAGCTTGTACCACATGTGCTTCCTGGATTGTGGGATCCCCATGGTAGCTATCCTGAGCTACATATTCATGGCTAGGATACTAATAATATATGGTTAACAATGAAATAGATATTATGAAATACTTACTATTAATTCTCTACTTAGGCTTGTTCCAGGATATTGAGAGTTCTGAGACCAGCTACTATTCATGTGTGGTTGAGTGGAAGTAGCAGTCATTAGGCTTGTTAGCCTAACACCTAAGTTGCCATCTACAAATATTGTGCATTAAATCTATAGGACAAGTATCAAAATCACTTACAATAAGAATCCAATTCATTCAGGATTTCTGAGCTATTTCTCCACTGCTCAGAATCACCCATTAGTCCATCTCCCATTGATGAATACTGGTTCTGAGACCAGCTACTCATCAAAGGATTGTCTGGGAATTGTCTGGTATTCATTTGGGTAGGGGGGAGGGAATGAGCTACTAGGCTTGTTATCCTACCCCCCAAATCACCATCTATAAACATTGTAAATCATGATAGCATGAGACAAATCTTAATATCACTTACAGGAATCCTGCAATTGATTTGCAGTTTGGGGAGCATTTTCCCATTCATCATAGTTACCTGGCTTTATATCACAATATATTACATAGTATGTGCATTCATACTCACTTGGATACTGGGATGATTCTGACATCTCAAGCTCTGGTGAGGGTGATGGTAAGAGATAAAGAGCTGATTGTTATCTGCTCAGATACGTGCTAGTCACACTTTTGTGATCTGTGACAAAACCTCTTCGAGCAGTGTCCATATATGGTAAGTCGCAGCTCGCTTACTGGATTTGCCATTACTTACACAAGCATCCGACCGTTTGTCCCTACCACCATCGACACCCTACATCAGCTCACCAAACGCAGCTGTGCATGTCAACACCCACGTACGCAGAACTTGCAAGTCAAGGTCCACAGTGGGTTCCACCAGCTTATTCCTCTCATCGTAGAAAAACAAGTGTGCTCTGTTTTTTTTCTAATCCAATGCTGATTAGAATTTGGGCTATACTAGACCAGTCTCGTCTTGTCCATGTTGCCACCCATGGCACCGACTAGTGTCTCCACGCCGGTTGATACGTTCCCTGATGTACCCATAACTCATCCTACCCCCGTCACCCCACACTCTATGCCTTCCTCAAACAGTGATTCGTTGGCGGCAAACACTGGCCCACAGGTTGACGACCTTGCCCACGTTTGCTATACACGAGACACGATGAACCTCAACCTCGAAGCACTCGAAGAGCCCATCACACGTATTCTCACTACACCTGGTACGGATCTCTCCACTATTAGGGCAAAACACGTCCGCAAAGCGCTTCTCGGAGACCCGCAATATGCCTTCCTTGGGTTGACACCCGAGGTACTCAAAACGCGTTGTGCCGACGTTGATCAGGCTATCGCTCGGATATTTGAGCACATCAATCGGGCTGCGTCGAGTGGGGGATCGAAGCAGAAACGGGAGGAGGACGAAGAGGACGGGGGTGAGGAGGGAGACAAGCTGCCGCCTACCGAGCCAAGTGAGGATGTAGGGGAGGTCGAGAACATGGTGACCAAGTCACCAAAGAAGAAAAAGGGGAAGAAGAGCGTGGAAGAGAGCGATGCGGCGTTGGCATGCAAGTTGTTGATGGAAATCAACAGTCGATCACGACGGGGTGCTTCGTTGGCCGCTGGCGTGTCAAGCCTGTGGAAAGCAAAGCGAAAGGTGAAGAAGAGTGTTGAGATGGTTGACTTGGGGGAAGAGGACGGCGAGGATGGCGAGGCCAAGCCAAAGAAGCGGGGTACTGCCAGGGGTGGCCTCGCAAAAGAATACACGCTCAGGTGACGTGGCATACTGTTTTGCATGTGAGGTGCTGCGTCTGATTGTTTTGCTGTTTTGTTAGTCTTCCACTGTCCATGGTGCTTAAGGTGGAGAAGCTGTCTCGCCCACAAGTCATCAAGAAGTTATGGGAGTATATCTGTCGGCATGAGCTTCAGAATCCTTCGAACAAGAAGGAAATTATTTGTGACAATGCACTCCGTGCTGTCTTTGCTGTTGACAAGATCGACATGTTCCAGATGAACAAAGTACTGGGATAGTACGTAGTCTTCGCGCTAACGACAATCTTTTCGCTTACTTTGTCCCGTTTTTTTCTCCCTGACGCTGACTCGCTCTTCTTCTGCAGCCCCTACCACTTCTGGTTTGATCAGGTAGATAACAAAGGATATCCAGAGGTCATCACGAAAGTACGGGTCAATGAGGACAGTGATTGGGTAAGTGGCTCGCTCGAGCCATGTCCTCCAATGCCGATGCATCAAAAAATATCTCGTGAAGGTGATCAGCGCCATCTACCGACAGCTAAACTCCTCACTCAACCTCATCATACAGTGGGCGGGTTATGATTCGGACGCAGGTGAGTATATGATAGCATCCAAGATGCGCATGCTTTGTGGCACTTATTGCTTGTAGCTAGGAACCTTCAGCTAACATGTGGCAATGCGAGCGACTATTGGCAAACCTTTGGAAACATATTGGTATGGATAATGAAGACTATCCCGTCGGTTACGAAGTGGTGGCTGGAGAAGACTGGATTGGTTTGTATTTCATTACACTATTTCCAGCGAATTCTCAACCGTTCACAGAAAAGGAGAAACTGTTACAGGGGAACTCAAGGACGTTCCTAGCACAAGGATTACAGGCTAATCCATGGTCAATTTTCATTTTTGATACCTTTCTTTCATTTTTCTATGCTTTGATCTTTCCTTTTCTTCTTTTATCTTA
>JBBPMQ010000318.1:0-25695 GCA_038090375.1 Boletus rubroflammeus | reverse complement strand
ACACCCACTGACACCGCAATATAGCCTCTTCCCGGTCATGCGATCTGCAACATCGGCGATGCACTCTCGATCTTCAGTGGAGGTATCCTTCAGTCCAACATACACCGCGTAGTCCCTCCTCCTGGCATTCAAGCCGAACACGAGCGTTGGTCTCTCGTGTTTTTCACTCGTCCAGGCAACTCCAGGATCCTCCGTGCGCTCGTGGAAGATAGTCCTCGTATTGCGGACGCCGTAAAAAAGCAAAGTGATCGCAACTTTGAAACTGGCTCGACCGCCGCCGAGTGGTTTGCGAGGCGAGTCAAGTACCAGAGAATCAATAACAGGAAGGTCAGTGAAAAAAAAAAAAAAAAAAAACTCTACAGTAGTCAAAAAAAGCTGTCGCGTCGTGCATTTCGCTGACATGATGAAAAAAAACCAAGGGACCCGAGACGTGGGCGGCAAGCAAGGGTACGGAACATACCCCCACAGTAGTGTAACATTACTGCTATCGGACGATAGAATTATGGCCTCTTCTTGTTCCTTGTTCTCCTGTATGTTTTGTGGCTCTCATTGGATGCTGCCTGGGTAGGCAGAAGTGGAATATGTTGTGGTGTTTTGAATACGTTGATGTATGCCTAAAGTCGCATCGTATCGTCTTTACCTGTATCCGTGTTCTCCATGAAAGTAGGGGACATCCTGACGAACATTAGCTATGTAGTTCACGCAAGGTTTGATCTAGTCTGTGTTCCACGACTCGGGAAAGACTGTATTTTCGCAGATACATATCCGGCATCCAGTGGAAACGGGCCGAATCGATTTTTAAGCACTCTAGCATCAGGAGAAGTGAGGGAAGAGACAACGATTGCATCCCGAACGGGGGTAATCATTTCCGCAAAAGGAACATCTACGACAAGGGGGGGCACCGCATGCCTGGCCAAACGCCCGCCGGCTCTACTGATAAGTACTATATTGGTGGCTTGTTGTCCTTTTGAGCTATGGACGTGGATCCGTCAAGGAATTCTGATCTTCAGACGAGACACAAGAACCGGGAAACACTCACACATCGTAATACGATCGCCCAGCGAAAGCGCGATTCCCTGCGTTTTGCTCCGAATCCGAACGTGCCCCACGATGGTACCCGCCTCCGTTCGTTCGATGCTCAGATTGGCGAGCGCGTCCTCGCCTACAACCCGCGATTTTCAAACCCACACGATTGTCAATTCCTGCCAGTAAAGCCTTGGAAAAAAAGATAATCCAACTCACCGAACAGACTTCTTGCGTACATGTTGGCAGAGAGGAAATCGCATTCGCCTGACATGGCTCCCTCGGGCGTCAAGCACGACATGTTGGTCGACTTCATGACATGTTTGAGATAGTCACGTGGATCGCTGATTCAGAAACGGGTCAACGTCAGGGTGTGTGTATGGAAGACGAGGATGAGAGCAGGACACGAGGGGGGGACGTACGACATGTTCGTTGACACATTGACCCTATTTTCCCACTCAAATTCCGTCCACATGCTCCTAAACTACGGACACCATGTCGTCAGCCACCGTTAACATAGTCAGGGTTCCGGAATTTCTTGGAATTACCTGAGTCTCGTTGCAGTAAACAGGTTTGATATAATCCATAATGTCAATGTGGATGTCGTTCAAGATCACACAGGTCTCCGCAAGGCCGGGACCCTCCCAAAGGATGCTTCCGAAAATGACGCCCGTCTCTGTCGAGGAGACTTTAATGGTGGCTTTGATGCTCTGGAAGCCATGGGGGGCGATAGTATAGACGGCGGGCCGCTCAACCAGTTTGAGATCCCCCAAGGTAGCAAAGTCGAGGCAGAGGTTTTGCAAGGTATTGGGAGTTTGATTCACAAGAAGGACGTCTGAACCGGTGTCGTTATCGGCGCGCTCAAACCAAGAGAGGTCAGGACTCACCAAGCAGAATGTCAAATCCATGCATCTTGACATATGCCTCGGCGTATATCGGGTCAGAGAAACCTGGAAAACGGAAGCATAAGCACCGTACGGCGTAATTCCACCGGGTGTACTCACCAGTAAGCTGTGATATCCTATTCAAGTTGGAAAGGAAATCTTCGTGCACCTCGGCAGTACCAGTAGCTTTGCCCAAGTCATCTGCATACTGCCGTGATTGTGAGACAAAGAGCAGAGAGACACGTTTTGACTTACGTTTATCGCATCATCTGCTGATTTCTTCGAGAACTGGCGGAAGTTCAGCAGATCGTCGACTTGCACGATACTCTCCTTGGTGCTCTCCGCCTCTTTTTTTTCTGCCGCACGTTTCTACTTGAAGTGTTAACCCCTTGAACTCGTGAGGGAGCAAGACGCACCTCCTGAGCACCTAACATCTTGCCATATGCGACCCGAGTATCTCTTAGGAACATATCATTAACTTCACTACGCTCTCTCAGTTCACTCAGAGTCTGGATGCAGCTCAGAATGCGCTCGTTAGAGTCCTCGTCGATCGGGACCGTGACAAATTTCGATTGACCGACACGAATGACAGAAGTCATGATGAGCATGACCTGAGTAGAATTGATGTCATGAGATGGTGGTATTGAAAAAAGCCAAAGCATACCTCCGCGCGGAAAATATTGGCTCTGATGTGGTCATCACTAGACTCATCGTACCGGAGGACGAGTTTCGTCAAGGCAGCCGCAAGGACAGCGCCAGTGAAGAAATCACCCCCCAAGATCAACGCTAGGGACGAAATCAACCGTCAGCCACCAATGCACGTTGCCGATAAGCATACCTCTAAGTGGAGGTTTCGACTTGCTGGTGGAGACGTTCACTGGCGCAGATGTCGTGTAGGCTGTTTCTGTCGCATAGGTTCCATCTGCCAACACTTTCGGTCTTGTCCCTCCGCTCTGACCAGTGGCAGTACCATCTTCTTCACCGCCCTCGATCAAGCCATTTCCTTCCACCTCCCTTATCTCGGCTGCCAAGATTGGAATTTCCCCGAGTACACCTCGAACCTCAACCATTGTTTGTTCGATATCACTGACACCCTCCACATACTCTCCCAATATCCAAAGGACGCCCTTAAACACCTTCCCACTCTTTATGTTGCTGAGTGTAGCCGTTAATTTTTCTGTAATCGCTGGACGGAGGGATGGGAACTTCTCGACAACTTCTCGAACGAAAGCGACGACATCCAATGCAGAAGGATTGTTGGAGTCTCCAAGGAAGTCCATCAGAGCGTGCACGACACTCGCGGCTACTTCGGAGAATTTGATCGCCATGACATGGATGCTTTGGATCAAAAGCTGACGGTAATCCGGTGCCTATGAAAGTAATAAGCCTTGTGGGTCGTACATTGGAAGTGACGATGAAACCTTGTCATAATCATGTTGTTGCGTCCGCTGGAGTTGCTTCTTGAGAAACAACACAACTTCTTCAACATTCCGGGTAGAGGTCATGCTCAACACGATACTCATCGCTTTCCGGCGTACTTCCATGTCGGCACTATTTTACACGTTAAAAAGAGGGAGCGACTCGTATTAAGTCAAACTTGCCTAGAGAGAACTTGCAGTACGTCCATGATAAGTCCGTCCAAAACGGCTCCATGCTTCGAGCGTAGCGAGTCAAGTCTGTCGAGGACAATGAGCTTGACATTGTTGTCAGATTCCTTGACGACAAGGTTCACGAAACATGACGCCGCAGCTAATGATATACAGATTCTATCCAGTGTTCAGGGTTAGAATAGACTAAAGAGCACACCTTTAACTGCAGCGGGATTTTGTGTGAGAGTAGTGAGCATGGTCGCAGCTTCATACTTTACTGCATGCGATGACGAGTTGAGCAACTCGAACATGCAACGAATATATCGAGGCTATTCGCCATCGGAAGCGCTCAGCACACAAACACGACTATATGCGCAAATGTCGGCTTACTTTATGGGTGGTATCGTCTAGACAATCCATCCGGGCCACCTCGATGACGGCCATCTGTAGTCCCTCGTCCATCGAGGCAACCCCGTCCCATACACTCCTCAACCACTCCACTGCTTTATTCATCGCCACGCTTGCGAGAAACACGAACGCGTTCCGCTTGCATGTCGCGTCGGATTCAGCAGCAAGGAAGGTCTGCATCATTTCCGCGGCATCCGGGACGAGAGACTCGTGTTCGCGATGGACGGTATAGAGAGCAAAGACAGCAGCTTTCCGAACATACGAATGGCGGTGTTCGAGGTTGGCGCGGAGGGTGGGAATGAGTGGTTCGAGGAGTTCAACGTCTTTCGAAATCTTTTGGAGGAAGCGGAGGGTAGCGCCGCGAACATATTCGTTGGGGTGTTGCTGTGGGACATACACATCAGTCATTCAACAATCATCAGCATGAAGGAACGTACGAGGTCGTTACGGATGGCGTTGCTGAAAGATGCAATTGAGAAGAGAATCTTAAGAGTAGAAGAAAAATCACGCACACGACGAGAATCATCTCTTGCTTCAACTTTCCGTTCTCGTCGTATTTTGGACAAACTTCCCAATAAAAGTGAAGCAATTTCTTGAGTTGCTTGTGCTTCGAGGGCATGATGTACTGGATGATTGGCATCAATAACGTAGGCTAGATAGGTCGCATGTGTGGAACGTCAGTCTGCGATCTATCATTCAGGAAGTCGAGTCCCTGGATGCTCACCTGAGGATTACCATTGATAGTCGCGACAATGATTCGGCGTAATGTGTCTAGCTTCTCCTCATCAGAGCCCTTCTCGAGAGTTGACCGCAGCTCCTGTGTGGAGGGAGTCTCCGCGGTATCTTCGAATACGACCGTGTAGCATGGAGCCTCTCCCGACATCGTGCTCTCCTTGTTGGTGTTGTCGTCGTAGTCGGGCGTGATGTGGACTGCCAAACTTCTGCTACAATACCACATGGGAATTTGTTACCACTTTTGTAGCACTCAAAGTGATCACTGGCAAGTGTTCGCATTCGACGGTGGTGGACTTCATGTTGGCAATAATAATATTGTACATAAGGAACACCCATTCCTCGAAGTACAGTTGGTTATATCCGATGACACCAAGTTAGAGTTCTCCAATCACCCTCTCCAGGATCCATGATATAGAAGTTGCATCGAGGAGGACAACAGGCACCTTGACTTGCCCAGGTCCAACGTTCATCTTCGCTGCCCTCCACTGACGATACTCCCCAAAAGTGCCAGACCTCACAATGCGTACGGTGGGGTAACGGACCGTGGCTGCTTCGAGGGAGCTTTGGAATGCAGTATTAGCAGCTGCGAGACCCTCGGCCAACATCGCAGGAGCAAGATGTGCGTTTGGACCTGTGGTTCGACCCCATTAGACAATCCAAGATCGACGGGAACTTATTCGACAGACCAAGCATTCCTGCCAGCTCGACAAAGTACCCAACAGTCCGGGTGCTTTGGCGGTCGTCGAGCACCGTGGTAAACTCATTTATCTGCATGACGTCTGGACTGACAGCTTGGATGGCTGGAGTGAGGTGAGCATCAGCCATCGACATGCCTATCAAACGAATCGCTGCGCTATAAGTATACCCCGAAAATGTCCTCTCAGACTATGCACACAGGAGCGAAAGCGACGAGGAACACACCTTCTTCTGCCAGAAAATACAAAAACAGGCGAGCCATCGTCCGCATCGAAGCCTATGACGCCAATGACATCGCCTAGCCGATAACGCCACAATCCGTCGTTGGTGGTCAGCACGATCTCGTACTGCTTACCCACCTCTAATTCCCACTTAACAAAAGAAAGAAAGTTCAACGAACAGCCCTAATCTTAAATGCAGAGATGAAGGTAAGACTGACTGCCTGGTGGATATTTTCGTGGGATTCCTCCATGGTAACATCCAAAAATTCGATGAAATCGTTGCTCCGAAGAACAAATGTATCGAGATCATCTGGTCGATGGGGAACAGCCATAGTGGATTCCGATGAACCGTAACCAGGTGTACGAATGGTGATAGTCGGCCCAATAATGGACTTCAGCTAGATTTACGCCTAAGAATTGTAGCAATGGGAAAATGCAGGTCTCTCTTGCCTTTAATAACACAGTAGCAAAAGAACCACTGCATATGAACGTTACTAATGTGAGTTTCGGCCAAACATGTGCGGCCCATCCTTCGCGCGAGAATGGAGGACCAATTTCACGAAGTTCCGCGGCACGGTCCGGGTTTGCATGCAAGTGAGCCTGTTTGACCTAAACTTTGCTTGTACCATTGATTGATTGATATATGACTTACTTGCAAGTGAGATCGAACTTCATGCTCGCCTGGCAGATCAGGCACTGTGCCACTCCTGATGGAGGATAGCAGCATATCCCACTCTTCGTCTATATGTCGTACCAGATCGAAGAATATAGTCGAGAACGTGGTGGAAATTCGATCAAGGTCCCGACATGCGAGAGTGAAGAGTGCATGTGCTATCAAATACGATTTATGGTGTTTGATCATGGATGCTGCCCATGGCGCGACGAGACCGGGCACTGTGATGCAATCAGTTAGAGCACGTACACAGCAAGCATGTGCTTCACCCACTGATCAAGGGCATTCGACTGTCATCATCATCGATATTAGACCATCCCAGCACCTCGCGTGTCAGGCCACCTGAAGCAATGGAGACGGGAATCTTTTTCACTATTGAGCCAGGTTCACGTTCTACTTCCTTGACTTCCTTGTAACTATAAGAGATCACCATAGCCATTGGTCCAGGGAAGTCAAAGGATATAGTAGGCGTAGAACGAGGGTATTTCGGAAAAAGCTTCGGCGCCCTTCCAGAAGTTGCACTTGATACGGCCAGGAACAAAGGAAGACCCGGCGCAAAGAGGTTCTCGAGCTCAGCCTCCTTGCATGGGTGCTTATCGAATGCGATCATGAATGGCTTGTATGAGTCGTAATCACTGAGCGGGACACAACGCCGGAAATCTTCTACGAGCGCCGAATCCGAACCAAAGCCGTGGGCTGAAATCGCGTCGCGAAAATCAGCTAGGGAAACGGTTTTGGACGCATACTGCGTATTGAGGTTGGCATGAACGAGCTTCAAGAGAAGTAGCTCGGTTCGCTCGATCACGGTTGATCGAAGTTCTGGTGTCAGAGACTGGCGGAGCTTTGGGTAGGCTTGAGTTGGGGCCATAGCGGAGGAGCAATATCAAACATTACTCGAGTGACTCGGTGGTTAATATACTTGAAACTGCCTGCGTGATGTCTTGGTAAGGAAATTCAAACACACCGAGTCATCCATATCGATTACGTCGCGAAGCTTCGAGAGTGCGGACTAGTGCGGCTTGATGAAAAGGTAGATTACGATGCAGGTAGTCATGATCGGCGCAGGAGGCAGCAAAAAACTCAGTGTAGATGGTTGCATGCACGTGTATATAGAATCTATAGACTCACAATTATGGAGATACCAGCGAGGCATTCAGAAGCGAGGAACCCGCCGTCGGTTCACAAGCTTAACGGGCTGCGCAATTCTTCGTGAGTTCAGGTGGTCAGCGGAGTTCACTGGAGTCTGCAGCAGGAGGTAACAAGATGGCCAACAATAGCCGAGCACGTTGTTAACGGGGATAGGCACTGTTCTATGTTTGGCGAGTCACTTGACAAATAGAGGACGGAAAACCTCCCTCACACCCTCCCTCAAGGTTTGCACAACTTTAGCGTCCACGAGACGTTATCTTAACTCGGGTGTGTAGTCGTCGCTCTAATCCCCGGGAAAGGCAAGTGGAAGATAATATGTTACTTTCTTTTCCGGTCTCGATCATGTCAGAAGACGCAGAAAACCACCTCCAACCTGCGCGAGGACACGTCTGGTCGCGCATACATCCTGGATGGTACTACGGGTGAGGCCGTTTTCGTCGCGCAGTCCACCAGTGACCACACAGCTACCTACCCCATCCACCGTCCCCACCCCGACATCCACTGAGTTCGCATGGCTCGTAACCCTGAAACAGGATGCATCGCGTAGGTAGAGGTTATTCGGCGGCACATCATCGGTGTGTACGCTGTCGCATGCGTCTCTGGATCCACCCTCTCTCGTACTCGTTACAAGGAGGTCTAGAACAGCAACTCGCCTCTGTTTCGTCCCTGCGTGTCAGCTCTTTCCAACAGTTAAGTCTACGTTGGTTCCACTTCCGATCCTCGGAACGCCGCAGGCATGGGATAACAAAGGAACCAGGGTACAAATGTTGCATGTTCCATCGCTATGCCCCCACCCCTTCATGCCCACAGAAGCGGATCATCTTCCTAATTTCCTCGCGTTGCTCCCTAAGAAGCCAGGTGGCGAGATTAATCCCCACTTCAGGGAGGTTGAAACTGCATTCAACGCATGGGTGGAGAAGAAGCTTGGCAGACCCTCCACAGTGGTGTGTATCTACTGCTTCCGTCTTTCGATCTATCCACTCTGAGTTCCCCTGACAGGAGGTCTATCAATCTGACAACTATTTGGCTGCTTCTGTGACATACCCACTCGCTTCCTATCGGCAGTTGAGGGGAATTATCGATTTCACTGCAGCTGGGCTCTTGTTATACCATCTACTGCACGTATATTTCCGTCGTTCGTTTCACATGAACTCAAGAAATCTGCATCGTGACCGTAGTTCTCGTGAAGTCTCTCTGGCTCTTTCGCATTTGTGGATGAATACTCTTCGGGATGGATGGAAGTGAGGCGAAAGGCGTTCAGCATCCCGTCATTGAAATGATGCGCAGGTTGGTCGACCCATTTTCTCTGTGCTTGGTCTCGGTGAAATCATTTCCGATGCAACGAGTCAATGCTCGGCACCAGAGCAGCCGTGGGCTCCTTTTATTGGCCCCGGTTTATCGCAGAGAACGAGAAGATTAATGCATATGGTTTAAGAAACACATGATCGGAAAGTATATCTGAGTAAGAACACGACTCCTGACATTCAATCGTATATCATCAAGCGTCGGTTGACACTCGACACTCGTCCACTGTTCATTTTAATCCAGTCTACTTGCTCCCTTTATATTCCCGACGACGTCTTTGCCAACCCAGTTATAGAGCAAATGGAGAATGCAACAACGGATATGATCTTGTTGCCAATGTAAGATAAAGCTTTCCTAATCTCACTCATCCTCCTAAAATCCAGTCTATGCTTCAGGATACTTACTGTTCCAGAAGGAATATCGCTTTGACGGCGTGTTCAATAACCTTTTGACAGTCATGCAAAAGGATCCAAACACTGCTCATCTGGATTTCCAGGAAAGACTCGATTATGCGGAGACGTTGTTTAAAGCAGCTCTCGAACATTTCCACGCGTGCAAGCGGGAGCTACCGTCTTTCGGTCCAGAAACGGATCGATACCTAGCCTCGTATGCAGATGGATTGATCGACTTGCTCACCGGGAGCCTGCAATGGAGTCGTGTTAACCGCCGCTGCAATACATTCATGAACGACGAGGACAGGAAGAACAATGTCATGAGATTGGCATTGGACGGTTCCCCCGCGTACTTGCCTTCTTTTATACTTACGGTACAGGTGGCCGCATCAGTGTTGCTTAACCTTGGGATGCGCTAGGACAGGAATCCATGCTGGCTAGTTCCGGCATGGGAACGAGCAAATGCTGCTGGCTCGGCTGATTTATGGGATCACTAAGCCTCCTTCTCCCATATCTACGTCACCAACCTTTCGTTAGGTCGCGCCCAGCATACCCCTCGTGGTGACTGCTTTAGCCCACTCCCGGTAGCGGTTAAGCCCCCTGACGAGAGCTTTCGCAGGCTCGAAAGTCGAAACCGCATGCTTTATGTCGCCCCTTTACCTGTCCATGTACGGATTGTATACGGCCCTAATCCTTTGTGTGATAGTCTGGGAACGGGCGATGCGCTTCAGACACGCTCGCTCTGCTCATCACCGAATGGGGTCTTCGCAGGCCCGGTTACCACAAATTAATTCCTAAGTGACAATTTGAATACACTGAAAAACAGCGCAACCGCTCATCCCCTTTGCACAATCCCCCAACCATGCGACACCCTCCATAACACATCCTCCACATACCGGCTAAACGTGCTCTCCTCCGTGCCCACCACCGCCCACGCCCCGCCCATCACCAGTGCATCCACGATCGGGGCTAGGTACCCCGCCAAACGCACTCCATCATGCCCATTCTGCAACCCCTCGAGATGTGCCGTCTCTGCTCCGAATGACCCCAGAATAAACGTGCATGGAAACGCACGTATCAACGGCGCGACTAGCGGATCGTTGAGGCCGTCTGGCGCATCGGTCGCGATGAACAGGGGCACGTTGAGGCGGCGGAGGCTGGGCGTTATGTGGAGTCGGTTGCGGCAGATAAGCTTAGGGAAGAAGGTGTCGGGGAGAGGAGGGAGAGAGGGATGTGGTGCCCGCAGACTGGGCATGTCTGTGGGTATCTCTGGTGGTCCTAGCATGTCATTCATATCCACTATATCGTCGTTCTCGTTGTTGTCTCGGTCGTCGCCGTCCGTCGCCATCACACCGCCCATCGTCGACAGAACGTGCCTCTCGAGCCCCAATGCTGTCTGCGTATCCAGTCCCAGAACGTCTCGAACCAGTTTCCACCAAATGAGCCTTACATTTGCCCGTGCCCCCTGTTGAAAACGCCCATCCCCTACACGCACATGCGCACCCACATATGTTCCCCCAAGCACCTTCCCGATCCTCTCCGCAGCCAACGTCAATGGCGCATTCGCAAACACCATGTGCCGCCTCACTTCTCCCCGTACCCGTCGGTTCTCCGCCTTCCGGAGTCGGAGTCGTGAGGAGCCAAAGAGCGTTCCAAGTTGGACGAGGCGCTGAGGCGCGGCAGCGAGCGTGTCGATGGGTATGGTCTGGAGGTATTTCTCGCCCTCCCGTACGGGCGCAGGTGTATCCACGAACTGGTACTCGTAGGGTTCTGTGTCGGGCAAAAAGAGCGTCTCGTTGGGACGAACGCCCAGCCATTCCTCTATCCATGCCGCCGTCCCGTTCGACGCGCGTACGAGCGCCTGCTGGACCTCGATTGGTCCAAGATCTACCAGCCACGCCCACGGGACGAACGTATACGCCATGTAATCCACACATTCATCGGGCCGCGGTACATCAGCTGGGATATGTGCACAATGACTTCGCCCTTGCTGCTTATCGCTGAGCCGGAGCATTCGGGCGAGTGTGCTCGAACGGACGTAGCGCAGGGTTTTTGGGCCGAGACGGGCGGGTGGGACGAGGAGGGTGCGGTTGAGGAGTTGTGCGAGTGTGAGCGCATTTTCGAGGGCGATGCGTTGGTTGTGGAGACCGCTGTGGGGGAGGTAGGCAAGGTAAGTGGTAGTGAGGTCGGCGCGGAGGGTGTTGAGACGCGTATCATGTTCATCGAGGGTGATGTCGAGTTGGTGTGATGTAGTCGGATCCTGGTATGGTGTGCGCGGTGCGGTGAGAGGCGCGTCAGGCTCTTCATAAGTGGTGCGCTGGGACGCGTCGACTACATACATGAGACCGAATCAGCGAGACCAAGAGAATACGCACAGACGGGGAGAGATGACCGTACCTCCTTATGAACAACCAATACGCGCACGCGAAGCAGACGAGCGCGCCGCACGCCAGGAGTATTACAAGCATCGCCAGACGACGGGTGCGGCGGTGCGGGACATGAAGGTACATGCGCGAGGATGGATCTGAGGAATGGGAATGGCGCGGGTTGGACCCGGGACGGGAACTGCGCGGTGGACGCATGCGGTAGGCTCCTTTCTCGTCTGATACAGAGGGCGACTGGAAGGCATATCGCGACATGGTGGACATCCTGAACAACTTCGTTACTCTGGAATTGAACCGGTGCGTGCCACTGCGTGGTCAAGCGTTTGTTTGCATCTGTTGAATTCAAAAGGCTCTGAGCCAAATATGGTACTCTCCACGATATCATTCCCTGTTGTAACTTAGTAGTCGTCGCTCTAATCCCCCTGGAAAGGCAAGTGGGACACGATATTTTCCGGTCTCGATCATCAGAGGTCTCGACACATCTTGGAACATCTAGGGTTGCTTAGTTGGTTTCACCTGTATCTGCAAGCCGAAACCGATTTTAGGGTCATCGATGACCGACTCTGCTGAATCGGGCGGACAGCGGCCGAGACAAAACAAAACAATTGAAGGCGAGAATGAGGAGTGATATGTCCATGCAGAGTGCGCTTTCTCCTTTGATAAAGCGACCAATTGAGACTCGTCGCCCGTTGGGCTAATGCCACACTCTCCTTGGTCTTCCCTATTTACCAACATCACGGCCAATTTGCTTTTCATGTCTCGGACGCCCGCTCACAGTCGATTGTCTTTCCAGCGTCGGCATTTTCTCAAACTGCGTTGTGCGATGGTTTTGGAAAGGGAGATGCACTTCTGACACGCTCAATTTGCTTATGTACCACCGAATCGGGCAACGTAGACCAGGGGAACTTATCATAGTACGTGTTCAACGCCCTGCATCTGCAAAGACAATATGTAACCTTATCGCTTGACGATTCTGCCACAGGCCGTGATTGGAGGTCAGCTAGCAAGAAAGGAAATTAAGGGTAAAAAACCTGTCGACGATGCCCAAAACCAGCATAGTCCCTGAACCATAATAGCCCATGGAATGTAGTAACCAAAAACTGCCTCGCTAAATGCAGTCCCGAGTTTCAGATATGTATGACATAGTGACCGGCCAACTATGTGGAGAGGCAAAGTATGTTATGTGGTAAGCGATTGTAAGACATGAGTGAAACAACTTACTACCAAACGCAGATGCACCGATTCGACCAAGTTTCGCAAAGTGCTGCGGGGGGTTTACACTATGGGTAAGTACGACTCCTGCTTTTGCTTTTTCTTTTGTTCTCGAATGCCCCGACATGTACATCAGGCGATAACGCCACATAATATGGATAACCAAGCAGTACAAATGCTGCATGTTCCATCACCACGCAGGCAAAATCGCCCCTGCTCCCTCATGCACACAGAAGCATACCGTCTTCCTAACTTCCTCGCCTTGCTCCCCAAGAAGCCAGGTGGTGAGATCAATCCGTGCTTCAAGGAAGTTGAAGCTGCATTTAACGCATGGGTGGAGAAGACACTTGGCGGGCCCTCCGCGGTGGTGTGCATTCACTGCTCCTGTCTATCGATTTATCCTCTCTGATTCCTGCTATCAGGAGGTATATGAATGTCAATCCCCACTGGGCATTTCCCTGACATTCCCACTCGCTTCCTATCAGCAACTGAGGGGAATTATCGATTTCACTGCGGCGGGGTTCTTGTTAGATGATATATTGCACGTATCTTTCTGTTGTTCGTTTCACGTGAGCTTAGGAGATTTGCATAGTGACCGGAGTCCAACCGAAGACCTTGTGGTTCTTTCGCAATTGTGGATGGAAACTCTTCGGGATGGAAGTGAGGGGCAAGGTGTTCAGCATCCCCTTATTGAAATGATGCGCAGGTTGGTCGAACTATTCGCTCCGTGCTTGGTCGTGGTGAAACCATTTCCGATGCAGTGAATTGATGCTCAGCACCAAAGCAGCCGTGGGCTCTTTTCATTGGTCCCAGTTCGTCGCAGAAAACGAGAAGATGGTGATGCAAATGGTCCAAGAAGCGCATGTCCGGAAAGTATATCTGAATAAGAACACGACTCTTGACATTCAATCGTATCTCATCAACCGTCGGCTGACGGTCGGCACTTGTGTCTACTTTGTATTCGTCCGGATTGCTCGCTGCCTTTACATTCCCGACGATGTCTTAACCAGTCCAGTCGTCCAGGAGATGCAGGATGCAGCAGCGGATGCGATAATTATTTCGAATGTGAGAAAACTCTTCTAACTCTGCTCATTCCCTCAAAACCCAGTCTATGCTTCATCCAGGATATCCACTCCTTCAAGAAGGAATATACCGTTGACGGCGCAGTCTTCAACATTCTGACAGTCATAGAGAAGGATCCCGAGACTGCTCACTTGGATTTCCAGGGCAGGCTCGATTTTGCCGAAAAGTTGTTTAAAGCAGCTCTCGAACGTTTCTATGCGTGCAGGCGGGAACTACCATCTTTTGGTCCAGAAATGGATCAATACCTCGCCCTGTATGCAGATGGATTAATGGACGTGATCGCCGGGAACCTGCAATGGAGTCGCGTTGTCCGTCGCTACAATACGTTCACGCATGACGAGGATAGGAGTAACCATGTTGTGAGATTGGCGTTGGACGGTTCCTCCACAAACGAGAACGACGTTTCGGTTTGTTGATTTGCCCAGGCATGTCGTACGAATTTTTTTGCTTGGATATTACTTTTTTCTTCTTCTTCGCGCAGTCGCCCCTACCACCCAACGTGCTAGACGTCTTCGCTGCTTGAGATGGTCGTTTCGAGCCAAGCGTCTTGCATTTGCTCTGTATGCCTCCCCTCACAACATTATCGTCTTTCAATATTCCATACGTTTTTAAGGTTTCTTTGTTTTCTTGCAGTGTTGCTATGAGTGATGTGCTTGTGCAGAACACGCTTGGTTTACTCTCTGCGACGGTACCACTTGGACTAGCGAACGTTATGATGATGGCCTTGGCACGTCCTTCGGTTTTTTGGACCATCCCAAACCCATCAAACCGCCCGGTCAACAGCTCAATGCCAGGCGAACGAGAGAGATATATAAGTTTTTAGTACCGTTTCATTTTCCTCGGCTCTGACTCAGCTTGAGCCTTTGTGTGATGCCAGCCAAGTGGTGGATCGCGGGGTGAGAGCGAATGAGAGTGGAATGAAAGTGACGGAGAAGTGCGCGAGCACTGGGAGCCAGTGGTGATGATTGCAACAACACACGGTACTTCCAGTCTCCAGGAATGTATAATTGGCGACAATCCCATGGGGCCATTTCGTCGTCTGATGCTGTCAATTTATAGATATAACGGCTCAACAAGGTACACTCCGTATTCTCGCCATCACAACGAGTAGGAGTAGGATACCATTCTCGTCACACTCCAACTTACACAAACGGCCTTTTTACGCACCGACAAATAACTGATACGCCACATACGTCGATGCAAAAATCAAGCCTAAAGATACCCAATTCAAGTCAACACCCTTCCAAGACAATTCCAAGGTATTTAACGCACCAAAGAGGGGCAACTCCCCAAGAACGCCGCCATAGCTGTTTCGCTGTCCACACGCATGTGAGTGCCATGCAGAGTAACAGGGGCCGAGGTCACGCGTGACCTCGGTAGAGGCGTTACGCACTTTGTCCACGTTTCCTGTGGTGTACCCCATCGTATACAACACGCGTGTGAATACCCAGAACGCACTCGCGCTCGCTGCGAGGACGGGGTACTTAGTCCCTGACACCAGCGTCCTGTCATGCCGATCAGTCCTGAACCGCTTCATCCGAGTCGGGGAGGGTACGCACGTGATAAGGATGATGGGCATGTGCTCCAGGGTGTTTTGGTGTGCGCGTTGGGCACAGTTGAAGAGATGGGCTTCACGCGATGCTTGCGCCTCTGCCTTTTCAGCGTATACTGTGAATTCCAAGTAAGGCTAACCTGACCTTAGTGACTAAATAGGGGGTCCGACGTACGCTGCGGATATGAGATGCCCGATTTCTTGCGGTAACGATACACTACCGTCGTCTGCCACCCCATGAGCCATACGGCTGAGACGAGCGCCGCAGCGACGTAGCGGTAGCTACATGTATGGGAGCCGTGAGATACCATTCAAGCGATGAGACCTGGACTGACCCTTCAGGAAGCACAATTCGTGTAGACATTGTAGGAATTTCGTTCTAAATGCTAGAATATGTGGAAGAGTGTTCTCTTATACTCGTGTGGAGATTTGCATGCCGAGCCTAAATCGTGACGCAAGCGCTGACGTGTCGACCCGAGTCAGGGGCACTGTCGACGCAAGTTAGTCATTCGCGCTCGGCCAACTCTTTCGCATGATTACAGTTTTTTTGTGGAGTGACCAGGCGTTTTCTTGAAGGAGTCTACAGTAGTATGGGATCAGGCGCGTTACCTATTTGGACTTGGAAACTGGCAAGGACGTTCACGTCGATCACCAAAGGTCAGTATGTGAGTGCAAAGAAGAGCATCTACTTGATGAATTCGGATCCGATCAACAACCCTTCCTTCCACATGTCCCTCTGTTCTTGGAACTCAATCCTCTCGACAAGAATTGAAAGTGGTGTTTCCGATCTCAGCCCTCGATCATCCTAACTTCAGTATCTGGGGGCTAGTAAAGGCAAGTTGAGAGTTGAGAAGAGCGAGGAACGCGTTCAAGCCATACTTCATAGCATGCCTGTCGCCAGATAACCTTTTAATTACTGGAGGAGCCGGAGCGCTCGCTGCGGACGTTGAACTATTAGTACGTCCCTCCAACTTCCCGGCGTGTGTGCGGATACGACGATTCGAGGACCTCGTCAATATATATAAAAAATGATATCAAAGAAAAGCTAGGTGACGCACCCTCGAATCCGCGCGACCGGCGAGTTTTTCCAATCGGCCCTACGCTGTACGCATATGTACTAGTGGACCGAGATGTGTCGCCCCCCATCCACGGAGTCCGCAGCGACCTCGAGCACCTCGTATGCCGTAAAGTGCAAGTATGCGTATCAGCAACGGCTCGACTAAATCAGAGACGTTTCAATCGGCATCGACATCGTCAACGCACGCAGAGCACGTTACATACTTACTGACGGAAGGAAATGCCATGCCGTGCACTGTGTTACAATATGATCGTAGCTTGCGCTCAACATTTCGATCGAAAAAAAAAAAAAGGCAAGCTTCTGATTCTTATACGCACACAGACTTTTCGACCATAATCTCTAGCTTCAGAAGATCACTATTTCGCTTACCTCCCCGTCCAGCGAATCTCCAGCCATCGCAGAGGTGGGAACGTCACTGCTGCAAAAGCAGCTGCGAGCTATGCATAATAATAATAATAATAAAAAGGGACGTGTCAGTGCATGATATCAAGAGAGGTAGGTTGACGCACCTCGAATCCGAGATCTGCGCCGTACGTCGCACCGGCGAGTTTTCCAATCGGCCCTGTGTACCACACTTGAGACATTCCGAGCACTGCGCCAGCTATTCCGAAACAGCACGCCAAGAGGCCTGCGATGCCAATTGGAAGTCTGCGAGTGAAGAATATCAAGCATACGAGAATACAGTACAAAGTAGGAGAGGCAACAAAAAAAAAAAGGAAGACACGAGGGGCGTCAGTGCGGCAGCTACGTAAAACAGGCGGCACGTACTTGGAAGGGTTATCGCAATCTGCCAAGTTATATCCTCCCAACCGACCTCCTTTCTGCCGAAATAGGTAATGTTCCTCCGCAACGACGACGACAAAGAATGCTGTCCAATAACTCAATATGGACAAAAAGTTGCTGAGGATGGCACTGAAATGTTCCCGTCCGGCAACACCGGCAACGGTATAGACGACGAAGACGATGATCACCCAGAGAAAACGGGGTACCATGGCAAAGGGACGACCGAGCGCCTGTACAGAGAGAGCTGTGGAGTACGTATTGGGAATATTGTTGGAACTTTGTCGTGGACACGTCAGCACAAGATTCGGACAAGAGGAGAAATACCCACATCGCGCTAAGCGCCAGCACCACCAGGAGAAGCTTTCCTCCGCCTCCCCAAGGTGATAACACTTGAGCAATCAATGCACCTGTGTCCCCACTCGAACCGAAAGCAGCGACATAGGCGGGGTCAGTGATTGTCATCAGCGCAGCACCCAGTGTCACGCTGAAAATTATCGGAAGGTACAAGCCCCAGAAAGTCAGCGTGAATACGCGCCAAGGATTCGTATCGGCGGGTAAGCAAACATTGTAGTCAGCAGCGACCGGCGCCCAGCCTGCGACAGAGCCAAAGATGATAGCGCCGAAGCCAAAAATGTCGGCGCTGAGTGCTCTTCCGGTATCTTCCAGCGGCTTTTGGGCGTTCACGTCATATCCAGCTTTGCTACCGAGTCCATAGAGACAGCACATGATGAAAAATGTGACCATCCAGGCGTAACGCTCGTAAGCGTGTACCATGTCATAGCCGACAAAACAAGGAATGAGACAGCAGACACCGATGATGATGATGCCGACGACGAGGGGGAGTGTGTTTGGATTGATCGAAGCAAGCGTCTGGCCACCGAGAATAACGGCTGTCGTGGCAAAGCCAAGTCTAAAGGCCGAGTGTCAACGATGCTGGCGGCAGGCATGGAAAAGAAGACGTACTGAGTGAGGATGTTTAGGAGAGAATAGAAGACGCCACCCAAGTACCCTGAACTATAACGTGCGATGATCATCGTACGCAAGCCAGTCTGTGGGCCTAGGGTGGCAATAAAGGCCGTTGCTATACTACCGAGAGCAGCAAAGCAGAGGATGGTTGCGACGACATGACTGGGCTAGGTCTGAGTACAAGGCGATATAGGTAGTCGGAGACCCACGGTAGGGTAAGCGTGAACACGTATTGACCCAATACGCCTACAGGTATTGTCGTAAGTACCAAGTTGACCGACCTATTGCATTGGTGAGGTATGAAACAAAATCGAGAAGGGGAACATACCACCACATCAACAGGCTGTAAGGGATGGTGAGTTCAAGCATGGGATACGACTGAACGTCGAGGAGGACGAACTTGTTCCATGAATTTTTCGTTTCCCTCTGGTGCTCTGGCACACGTTCTACGCCTCTCGCTTCGACACCACTGTTGAACAGTTTGGAGAGAAGAGGGCCATAGACACCAAAACGCTTTGCGATTACTTGATCCGGGGCAACCTCGACTGCGTACATATCGGTGTCGACAGCGGAGACGCCCTTTTCCTTGTCATAAGACTCCTTGGACATGTAGGCACGGAAGAGGGAGGAGGGCACGCGGGTATAGCAAGTGACGATTATACGTTGAACTGATCGGGAGCGGATACGTGATTACGGCAAGAGTCCGCATGGTTTATTTCGAGCTGTGGGATGGCCCCGCCGCTGTCAAGTTGTGGCGAGCCTCAGGCTGTTCCGTTACGCATGGAACAAGTCAGCGTGTGACGGCGTCCGAGTCATCATGATCGTGGGCATATCTACAATCACTATCGTTACTGAGGGGGAGCCTATCTGAAACACGACCGTCTTTGCCGTATCATGTCAACCCAAAACTGGGTTTCGTTATCGTCTCCTTGGACGCTACCGAGGGCCTAGTAACCTGCCTGCTCGTATTGAACTGGAAACGCAAGAAACTTCCTGTACAATACCAACGTTTCTGGTGTTCGAACATCTCGACTTACTAGTAACATCAAGTGAGGTCCAACCCCCCAACTCCAAGATTCAAGTTGTCCACAATCATAACGTATGTCTTCTTCCGAGTCTGTCCGAAACTCTCTCTCCTCCCGTCGCAGACAGCGTGATCGAGAGAATCCGCAATGCTACTAATATACAACATCCTTGCCCCGCCATCTCTTCAACTCGCTACATTTATATTTAAAAAAATCAAGTTCAACGCGCACAAAAACCCCCACCTCCCCCGTCCAACGGCCTTGGACCAACGCTATCAACGTAATAAACCATGTGCGGACCACGCTTGCCACGACCCCCTCCCATCGCCCTTTTCCTCGAGCCAAGTCTGCGTTCTGGGCTGGCGTTCGTAGCCATCGCGAGCTCGAGGACGTTGGACACGATCGCGGTGGTGGTGAAAGTGAAACTCATCTCTCTTTCTGCAACGACTCGTCTGTGAGCTGCGGGGTGTTTGCGTTCGGTTCTTGCTCGCTTCAAAGCGGTGCAAGGTCCGCGCGCGAGTCTGACGAGCCACACGCGTTTATATGTGCGTCCTGTCCTTCGCCACTGTACCCAAATCATCATGGTCGTTGACAGCTTGGTACAACAATCCTAGACGTGTGGTGGGTTTGAGCAGCATTCACGAAAGGGGCTCGCGACAGCATCATTCGCAACGCCCCATCGAGAAAAGAATTGAAGCATGCGCACTCGGCCCTATTTCGAGCCTTTGAATGACCGATAGAAGAACAAAGGGGATGGCGCATGTCCCAGACTCGGATCGGACCGTCGAGGCCCCGCACCTTTTAATGGTCCATAAGCCATCAATCGGCAACTTGAGAAAAATTCGTCTCCGTTCGCTTGCGATGATCCACGTCCTTTGCTCCGTCACACAAATAAGTACGCCACTTCATAGATTTCATATGAGCGTCGTCTTCTCTGCATACATGTTACCCAATCAATGCACATATGCCCATTTCTTTCATCGGCACAGGCACCACTCGTTCGATATATTCCTCGCACGCGTGACATTTACGCGGAAAATCGGGTGAACCATTCTTTGATGCCACGTGCACTTTCCTCCTTTGCCCAACCTGTTGAGACACAAGACGGTCATCATCCGAAAGCCAAGTCACGCGTGCCAAGATGTTGGCGAGAGAGAGAGAGAGAGACACCCACGCTCATGAGGTACGTTCGGGTCGCCGCGCACCGCGAATCCGTGGGAGACGCTCGAGAACACTTGGAAAAAATAACTTGATTTGTTGCGCACCAAGATGTCTTCCGCACGTCGTCGTGAATCGAGCGGGAATGTATGGTCGACCTCTATTGTCAATGAACGAACGCGGAGAGGGGGTCAGCTCAGTTCCATCCATAGCGCCATAGCGTGTGCTCGACGACACACCTGAACAGGATAGGAGAAGGGGACCTGCCAAGGTATTGGTATGAGCCCCGGGACGATGGGGAAAAGGAATATGGATGGGATGGGAACGTACGGGTGATGTTCTCGAAATGGCTTTCCTCGAGGAAGGCAGGGTGGGCGATCGCACCTACGAAGACGTGCACGCATGAGAAAAACAAAAAGGGGGGGAGGGTTCATGGAGGAACACGTTACCTGCGACGATGAATCCCTCTACAGCTAGGTTCAGCACAAACGGTGCGCCAAAACAGTATCCTGGAGAGACGTTCAGTAAGCGTCGATCATTCGATGAGGGAAAGGGGCCATGTGACACGTACCAACCGCAGAGTATTTCGTCGTCTCAGTGCCTAGTCGAGAACAGATGACGATGAACATTTAGGATGGATGGGATGGTCCGTTTCCGAGAACGGAGGGCATACCATACTTCTCTTTGACGGCGTCCAACCACTTTGGAAAGGCCTCATTCGCAGGGGCGCGTGCCTCTTCAATCCAAGCAAACTTGTCACAATCTGCAGGCAAGTCCTGGATGGGTAACCCAAAGAAATAGTCCGGTCCGAGTACGATGAATCCTGATACCCCCACGATCAGCACGTCCAACGACGGATGAACAAGAACGCACCCCACGCAGCGAAATAGTCTTGCAACAACTTGTTGTTGATGAACAGAGGTCCCCAGACGTCTGCGAGGAACAAGAGCACTTTCTTGTGTGGTCCGGAGGTCGCATGTGCGGGCGGTTCCGCGATGTAGGTGTTGAGCCCGCCAAGTGGCTCGATACGTCCTTCAGGCGTGCCGGTGTGTTTGATCCCAGTCCAGCAGCATGAGCTAGGGGGGCCTGCGAGCGTCGTTGACATGGTGGTTGGGGCGTCGATCCTCAAATAGTTGACGGACCGATCTCTTTTTATCTCGACGACGGTGTCCCCGTGATGCTGACGGGGATATATCGTTGATTAGAACAGTCATCAAGATTTACACATAGGCAAAGTACACCGCCTACACGATACGTACCTTGCTGAATGTGCCACGATCATCGGCACTTGTTGTGTGGTATGTAGAAAGCGGCGATTTAAATAATTTGAAAGTCAGCGCGTCACGGACCACCAACTTGAAGTTACACTTTCAAGTATAGCACCTTCTGGCACTCTCACTAGCTTTACCGTACATCGGGAGACGTACAAAATACGAATCAATATCCCCCATTCTTTCTCTTTCGTCGTCTCGAATTTACATGTTTCTCGCACACACACAGCATATACGTTTCAGGCCGAAAATCGGGTGAACCACTCCTTGATCCCGCGGGCACTTTCCTCCTTTGCCCAACCTGTTAACACACGAAATGATCAGGGTGAGATGTAGGCGAGAGAGAGAGAGGGACGCACGCTCATGGGGTACGTTCGGGTCCCCTCGCGACGCGAATCCATGGGAGACGCCCGAAAACACTTGGAAAAAGTAGCTCGCTTTGTTGCGCACCAAGACATCTTCCGCACGTCGTCGCGCCTCAAGCGGAAACGTAACGTCGTCCTCTGTTGTTCAAAATGCGCGACACCGGGTCAGCTCAGCTATAGCGCCATAGTGCGTGCTCGACGACCGCGCACCTGAACAGGATAGGAGGAGGGGACCTGTCAAGGTGTTGGTATGAACCCCGAGACGATAGAAAAGGAGGGTGGGAACGTACGGGTGATCTTCTCGAAATGGCTTTCCTCGAGGAAGGCAGGGTGGGCGATCGCACCTACGAGGACGTGCACGCGTCACAGTTGCCAGTGAGCGGCGCACCAAAAAAAAGTGAGGGAAAACCATGGCGAAACATATTCACCTGCGACGATTGACCCCTTTGCAGCCAAATCCATCACAAACGGTGCACCGAAACAGTATCCTGGAGGAACAGGAAGCGACATTCATGTTTGTTCAGCATGCGTCGATCGTTCAATGAGAAGGGGTTATACGACACGTACCGACCGCAGTGTACTTTGTCGTCTCAGTGCCTTAGTGAGAAGAAAAGACGACGATAAGCATTTCGAAGGGATGGGATGGTACGTTTGCGAGGGCGGTGAGCATACCATACTTCTCTTTGACGGCGTCCAACCACTTTGGGAAGGCCTCGACCGCGGCGGCGAGTGCCTCATGAGCCCAAGCGAGCTTGTCATGATCCGCAGGCACGTTCTCGATGGATACTCCAAAGAAATAGTCCGGTCCGAGTACGATGAATCCTGATGCCCTTACAGTCAGCACGTCCGAAGCACACCAACAACGGATAAGCAAGAGCGCACCCGACGCAGCGAAATAGTCTTGCAACAACTGGTTGTTGATAGACAGAGGTCCCCAGATGTCTGCGAGGAACAAGAGCACTTTCTTGTGTGGTCCGGACGTCGCATGTGCGGGCGGTTCCGCGATATAGGTGTTGAGCCCGCCGAGCGGTTCGATCCGTCCTTCAGGCGTGCCTGTGTGTTTGATCCCAGTCCAGCAGCATGAGCTAGGGGGGCCTGCGAGCGTCGTTGACATGGTGGGAGTATATTTGACGGCGTTGATATGCAAATGAGATAATGAGGGACCGACCTCTTTTATCTTGACGTTCCTATCCGTGATCTGAGACGGGATATCACGATCAATGTTACCAAGCTACTCCGACCTGCCGAATCAGTAGATCAGTCATTCATCATGCCCAGCGCAAAGTCGTCATATACACGGCATGTCGAGATTTTTAGTCAACCACCTGATTGTAACCGTTTCTGATGGTTATGAATCCCCGTGCTGACCGATTGCGTTACAGTCAACAATACGCCCGGCATCGTACATTTCGATGATGACGATTACAACAACAAGTGTTTCTTCAAATGTGTGACCGAGTAAGTATGACTACGCTGCGAACCTGTCGAACCAGTGCAAGAATCCGCGCGCGCATTCCTCTTTCGCAAAGCCTGTAAAAAGGAGTATGGGCGGATGTATGCGTTGTAAGAAGGGGGGACGCACGCTGAGCATCGTCGGCGGGATCACCACGCGCGCCGAACCCGTGTGAAACGCCACTGAAGATTTGGAAGTAATAGTGGGCCCTGTTCTTGACGAGGATGTCTTCTGCCTGGCGACGTGCTTCGGTGGGTAAGGCATGGTCGATTTCTGGAATGTGTGTTCAGTTCCTGCTTGGATAAGGCTGACGAGCAATCATTCACCTGCACAGCCAAAGGCGATGGGTGCTGAGAGGGGGGGATCAGGGTATGTCTTTCCGATATCAACGCTTTCACTGACCCACACAGTTCTCGATGAGGCCTGCATTGAGTTGTTTCGTCGCACCATCGCACATGTCGGAGGGATGTGCGACAGCGCCTAGGAGACATGGGAAAGGGCGAAGATCCGAGGAAAGACGGAACTCACCCGCTGCGAGGTTGAACGTCGGATCGTTTGCGAGGCCGAATACGTACGGGGCCCCGAAACAGTATCCTGGATAAGGCGAAGCCATGTGAGTAGAACGACGAGGAGGGAACGAGAGATGGCATACCGACTGCAAAGTACTTGACGTCGGTCGTACCTAACCCAATCCAAGGTCAGCGCATACGACACAGAGTGAAGAGGGGGGTCTCTGACCGTAGCGTTGTCTGACTGCCTCGACCCACTTTGGGGTGAGCTCGCGCGCTTGAGCGCCGACCTTGCTGCGCCAGGTTTCGCGGACGAAGCTGGGCTGTTTCATGAGCGCCTCGAACCTGTCGCCCAGGAAGTAATCGATACCGAGGACGGTGTAGCCTACGTCCATGTAAACAGTATTGGCTGCATGGAAGGAAACCGTGGCTCACCATTGGACGCAAACCAGTCCTGAAGGAGCTGGCTGTTGATGTAAAACGGGCCGAATACGTCCGAAAAGTAGAGAAGGATCTTCTTCGTCTTCTTCTGCGCCGTTTGAACTGTGGTCACGGTGGGCTCGGCGATGTACGTCGGGACGCCGGCGATGAACTCTGTGCGACCGAGTGGTGTGCCGGTGTGGGGGACGGTCTTGAAGCAATCGTCGCATGCGGACCCCATCATCGATGGGTTGAGCTTTGAGCCGTGGCTGTGTCACACTCTCTTCCCGCTTCACTTCACCATGGCCGACAATGAAATACATATCAACGTCAAGGGTATCTCTTTCCCTTTGATCCCTATTCATTTCTTATGCCCAACCAGGTCCAAGCGAGCTCAAGATCCATATATCGATCAGTCCAGACAAGACCGTCCTCGACCTCAAGCGTGCCATCGCCGAAAAGTCGGATGTCGAGGCAGATCGACAGAGACTGATCTACTCAGGTCCGTGTCCAGCCAGTACTCACACACCCCAGATCTCGAGTCTGACCCTATCCCAGGCAGAGTACTCAAGGTGCCGATGGCGTCTCGTCGTGTCCATGTCCCACTCATCTTATCGCTTCCCCCGCAGGATGAAGACCCATTGTCAGTCTACAAGATCCAGTCCTCACATACCATCCACATGGTCAAGGGCACCGCACGCACCGCGCCCCCTTCTGGCTCCTCAGCCGCCCCACCACCTCAGCAAATCCCCACAATGCAGGCTGGCCAGAACCCCTCCGACCCACTCACTCTCCTCAACGGCTACATGGGCCACGGTCTCATGGCTGGCTTCAATCCATTCGCCGAAATGGGTCTAAACCAGAACGATCCCAACATGGTTTGTATCTTTCGCCGTGCATAACAGCGTGTCGTGTCATCCACGATCGACTAACGTCCCTCCCCGCAGTTTCAAAACATGATGCAATCACCAGAGTTTTTACAGCAAATTTCATCCCTCATGTCCAATCCCGCCATCCTCGACCAGATCATCGCACTCAATCCACAACTCGCGTCGATGGGACCCCAAATCCGGGAAGTCTTCCAAAGCGAGCAATTTAGGCAAATGGTGTGCGTAACGTTCTCTATGCTTCTATCCACGGCGTATCCACCGTTAATCTATCCCCTTCTCCATCAAACAGGTCGAACCCCGAAACGCTGCGCACCATGATGCAGATGTCTTCGATGATGCGCGGTACTGGGCTTGGCGGTGCTGGCGGTGCTGGCAGTGTTGGCGGTGTTGGCGGTGCTGGTGCGTTTCCAGCTCCGGGAGTCCCCTCTAGTGCAGCTGCTACGGGCGCTACCAACCCCACCTCGCCGTCCA
>JBBPMQ010000317.1:0-25829 GCA_038090375.1 Boletus rubroflammeus | reverse complement strand
GGACATCCTCACATCTTGACTCGGCTGTGATGCTATACGATCGAGTCGTCCTTCTCCCATCGCCGCGTCTTGCCAGCCGCCGCTTGAACTTATCTTGCATCATGTTTCCGCTGAGAGGTCCATTGGTCTCGAGCGGTGATTCTCAGTGTTTTTATCGCGCCATAACATCCGGACTCGGGAGTGTCGAGATCAAGACGTCGGAGGACTTATCTAGCCATCAGAATCTGGTTCTCGTGCATCCATGGCTCCAGTACCTTCTTGATCCTGCCCTTCCTTCACAGGACGTGACTGTGGATGATGACGTCGAACTGCTCACCCCAGTCGATGGGGATGGCGGGGATGGCGATTTCGATGTGCTCTCTCCCTCTATATCCCCTTCATACGACAAGCTTACCAGAGCGTTACGGCTTTTCGCGCGTCTGCGACAGCCTTTCGGCGCGTTATTGCTCGCCCCTCTATCCCATAACGAATACAAACGTGTCGCATCCGACCACCCTATCGTCGTGCAGCTACTCGAGAACGTCTCCCCGCCCTATCTCGCACAGAAGATACGGACGCTAGATATCTTGTAGTTGCCGTGTTGTGTTGGGGGGGGGGGGTCGTCCGTCTTTGATTTCGGATCTCTTGCTCTTGTCATCTCGGACTTGACCATTGCATGTTCTCGTTGCATTTCGCATTGCTTTCTGTAATGTATATCAGGCTGTTTGTAGCACCCGCACTCTTTGTAGCACCCGCACTCTTTGTTGTAACTCGGCGGTCAGGCAGTAGTCATCGGGAGCTTGGCACGTTAGTACATGCGAGGGTGCGTTTCAACTAGCATACATCTCGGGTAGAATGAAGACGTCTCGGGGCACAACAGCCTCCAGATTTGCAGAGAGGTCTCGGAGAAAGGGGTCTATTACATAAGACCAAACGGCATTTCCTAACGCAACTTTGGCACGAGGTCAAAAGGAACTTGAAGACAGTCGGAAATCGTTGCTATGATGGCTCTAGGGGGGGTTCGGGAAGTGATCAGGGAGGATAAATTGCCTACAGAGCAGGATGAAATTAATTGTTTTTTAAAAAAAATCCAGTTATCGTCCTGTTGGGGTACCGTACAAGGGCACCTGTGCCCCCACCACTTCCCTGGTCCCGCCAATGCACCAAGAGGCGAATCAGAGACCCCCCCCCGCTGGCTGGTTTTAGACGCGCGGATATCCGAGTCAGTGGCGTCCTTAGTGGTAACATGCATGGTGTAAAGGCTGTTGACTTGCGATGAAGTGTTGTGGACCCCAAGACGAGGATGGAGGGGTGAATTTGCTAGAGTGCCAGTGGCGATCCAATCCAAACGAGCGGTGATTTGGTACTCGCAATGATGCGTGATCTGAGGTGGAATTCCCATATGCGCTCAGCTACTAGGACGTAGTAGGTATTCGTTTGAATGGTGCGCATGGTCACGAAGGGACCATCTAGCTAGGCGGGGTGGGTGGTTCAGAGAGACAAAGATGTCAACACGGTCACCGGTGACAGCCACTTTCGAGCTTCCATCCTCGGACGTCGCTATCAACGTTCACCAGAACCGCCTGACGGTTTCCGGCGAGTCTTCACACTCGCAATCGCACATGGAAGGAGGATACGCCGTCGTAGGAGCGTCGTTTCGAGGAGCTTTCCAGCTTCCTGCTTGAAACCAAGGTATGTTTGCGATGCCTGCTAGACGCATCTTGACGATAATAGCTCAGGCGCTTGTCCCCTTCGAAACGCGGACATTGGCTTCGTCTCGTTCTCCATGATACCGTCCTTCTCCATTCCACTTGCACCCTCTGATCAAGACAGTACATCCACACATGCGGAATTGCTATCCCGGGTAGTATACCCTGATAGGCTGAGCGGGCGTAGAAGGCTTAACTGTAGTTAAGCGGCCCTAGGACCTTTGGGTGTGGCTGTGGTGGCTGTTACCGGCAAGTGGCTTTATCCAGCCTCCCGCCAGTTTTGAGTCAATTTCGCTAGATTCCACGGCCCCACGGGCCACGGGCACCCCTGGTCCTGCAAGCTAAGATGGTCTTCATCAATGCCTGATTTCATCTACTGTATTTCATCTAAATAAATAATGCAAGAACACGGTACCCTTTTCACTACTGAGTACGCCACCGATCAGAGGGGCAAAGGTGGAGCGTATGTATCGGGTTCTCGGGATTACTTATTATTATGGTGCGAGTCTGTCGATTTTGACTGAAGCAATTCGGGACTGCAGCGTAATTTGCCACTAGGCGGCCGGGATCTTGGAGTTCAAGCACGTGTCATCGCGCTGCTCAGTTTTCTTGAAATATACGATGCTCTGCATCAGCCCCCATGGTACAGAGTATCCGAGGTCCACCGCGACCCTTTACCAAACAAAGTAGCAATCCGGTCGAAGTCGAAGCATTGCGAACGCACGATTGTCCAGCTTTCCATATCATGAATCATGATACAATAATGAACAGTGGGCGGTCCATCCAGTGCTTATCTAGAGAAGTTGATTCAAACTGGCGGTGGGTGGATAAAGCCATTTGCCGGTTACAGTCACCACAGCCAGTCGAAGTCGAAGCATTGCGATTGTCCGACTTTCCATATCATGATGATCACGCTGATCACTCAAGTTCGTCAAGCACGGTGACGGAATATCGTGTTTCTAATCGCCGCCCTCGCCGTTTTGGCCCCACACACCCTGTGAATTTCTCAGATAAGTAGACTCTGTTGCTTCCATTGCGAGTCATCATCGTAGCATCCAACTCCAACCGCCTCCAGTAGTATGTCGACTGCCTCAATACCCGCAATTGAACAGGAGTTGGCACAATTGGTGGTGGAGTTCGGGCAGAATCTCACCACTACCTATGTTAACAGTGAGTGTGCTAGTGTCGTTGATTTCGTCGATCAAAACGAGTGCTGAAGATGTAATTGTCGTGTAGTGTCGGCTATTTGCTTTTTGGTTTACGATGTCTTGATAAACTTGGATAGGGAGGTCGGTTCGAGTGCATCTGTCCCAGAGGGCGAATATCTTGACAATTGCTAACGCTCTGTACTGGAGGTCGAATATATTTGGAAGTACGTCTTTCCACTTCCCCGAGTACGAGTATTTTCATGTGGCCTCAACTTTTGCTTGTTATCTCAGAGCTAGGTGGTCTGTTTCCAAGGTACTCTTCATCTTTGGAAGATACTACGGTATATGTTACCTCATGTGGGTAGATAATGAAACTTGCTGCAATCATTCCGACTAATCCTTTGCGGTTTCTGCACCCAATAGCGCTTTCTTTGCGGGTGTGTCCTGATACATCTATATCTCTCCCTCACTCGCTGTATCTCACTTCTTTTGCAGTGTCCGTAACGGTTGGCCTCTCCTTGGAAGTCGGTAGAATTTTTGGTATTATGCTCAGGCTGGACGTCATGCTAACATTTAATTTACAGTTGTGCGTTTGCCTCCGCACACACTATATTTCTCAACTTCCCCACTGAGCTCGTCCTATCAGCTGTCGAGGCTGGTGGTGGTATGTGATAATGTAGGTTCATCACTGCAGCTGCTACAGATGCTCACCAAACTGTAGGGCCGGAGATATTTTCTACATCAACCTCGTGAACGTGATTCTCATTATGCGCTTGTACGCGATGTATGGCGACCGCAAAGGTAAGGGTAGTGGTATACCTACACGATGTTGCTTATGGGAACTGAAAATGCATCGTGTCTACAGTATTAGCCTTCTTCATTGCACTGTTCATTTGTATGTGCGCTCTAGTCTACACCTGACAAAGAACTGAGTAATCCCACTACAGGTGAATTCGCGGTCCGTCTTGAATATGGTTTTGTGTTGCTCTTCTTGAACATGCATTTGCAGTTCGAACTTTACGGCTCCCTACAAACGGCTATCGAAACGTCCAGGACTACATTTACCATATCAACTGGCATCCCCTTGCCTGGATGCTATGCATCTCCCAACGTGAAGTACGCTTTGTATGCCTGGTAAGTTTAACAGAATACGCCGTGCAAATCCAGGAGAGTGATTTATAATGCCTGCCTTTCGTCAGGGGGCCCTGCATAGTGAATTCTAGTAAGTGTATTAGCGTATGGATGGTCAGCACATTGGCTCACAGCTCATCCGTCACAGCGGCATTCTTCGTTATGACAGTCGCAAAGGTCGTTCCCAATGGAAAGATTACTCCAAAATCCCTGATGGACATCAAATACATCCCTCCCCTCCTCGTGTTGATGGTGCGTGATGGGGCACTTTACTACTTCCTGTACGTCATAGCACATCCGCTTCCATTGGTTTTGCGGTATTTACTATTTATTGCTAGGATGATTGGTGTGTTCATTCGTCATGACTCATTTATGAAGTTTACAGCTAATGTCCATTCCACCTGATCCAGCAACCCTGCTCATTACTGTCATTTTCAGCGAGAAAGCTCAGAGTTTGATAGGTGCACCTTTGTCGTATGTACTCATTTGTTCAAACATCATCTGGAAGCGACTCCGATCTTATCGGAATAAAATAGGTGGGCGGCAGCCATATATTCTTTGACTGTGAGTAATGCACAACACCTAACACCATCTTGTATCTTGCTAACAAATCCTCCGGAAGACATCTCGCCTGGTGCTCAATCTACGTGAGGCGGCAAGACCCCCTCACTTTGATGTATCTACCACGGGGATTGCTACGGCGCCAGTATTCGTTATGGGTCCTGTCAGGCGACCAGGCCGGAGCACGGAGGTTTCCATTGAAGCCTAGAGAGCATTCTGTCTTGCTCGATCAAGTAGCGGAGACCTAAACAATATCGAGTATTGGAAAGGGCGGGGACCGCGATGTATTTGTTTTGTAATGTGTATCTTGTTTCGGTCTTAGCATGTCAGAAGTGAAGATATGGTTTTGCGTGTAGCTTACAGCTGCTCAAAGTTTCGCGTGTGCAAGCTTCTTGGAGGGCCACGAAAAATGACATGAGATCTAGTGTCGTTGGACGTGGGGGTAGGGGAATGACTGTATCATGCAGTTTAAAGTCCAATTCGGCGAGCAGGAAAGATGAGTGAGAGCGTCGACGTTTAGACCAATGCTATAACAGTTTATGATGGAGAGGTTTTGCCAACGACATAGGAGCCTTGAGATTGTATCAGCGTTAAGCGCCGACGTGCTGAAGTCCGTCATGGTTGGGCATTGCTCTCCAAAAGTGTCGATGGCAGCGGTAAGGCTCCCCGCAAACGTAAGCGAGAGCTTTGTCAATCCGGGATTCGAGAGGTGTCGCAGAAAAGGAGCGATTGCCGACTCGGGGGAGTACAGCTCGACAACACGAAGATTTGGGAAAATTGAGGTTGGAGGTTTGGAGAGCTCTTCAATAAAGTCAACACTCAATCTAAACGAATCCCGCAAGCGAGGGAGAGCCCGCACGCGACGTGCATAACCCATAATAATGTCCCAGTCGGATTGCTCGAGCCGTTTTTTTTTAGTGAGTAGAGCTGCACGAAATTCCATCAGCGATCATCTTTTGTACCACGAAAAGGCTGAATTATCTTTACTGTAACGTCGGACACAGAATTTTAATGTTAGGGACATTAACTATTGTTAAATCGGACGCCAATGTATAGCGACTTCACTATTCACAGTGTAAATGACTGTACCCACCTCGGGGTCGGGGACCACTACGGGCCACTACTAGTGTAATTTTGAGTCTTTTGACTGTACGTCGATGCTTGTGGCGAGCCGCTTCATCCCGCGTCGCACTCTCGCCTCGCATACGTCTCAATCACGACTGTCCAGTAATCCTTCTGTTCGCTCACTGTTAACTGTTTTGATGGTGCAGACCAGACGGGCGACTCAGCTGGCGGCTGCCAAAGACGAGCCAAAGCACACGCCACTCAAGGTGGACGCCGTTAAACCCACGAACAAAGGAGGATATACGAGGCAGCCACTCAAACGCGCCAGGAAAGAACACCAACCAGAGGAGCGAGTACCGTCAGCGGTCGCCGCAGAACCTCAAGAGCCTGAACGTGAGTCACAATGAACCCAGGTTGCCTTGGTGTTTCGGACAGACATGCACACAGAAAACGATGCGGAGGCTAGTCCTACGAAACAACCGCGCAAGGTGCGACAAAAGAAGGAACACGTTAATCCCAAACCATCTGATTTCGCTCCGCGCGTGTCGTCGGCATGGAAAGTTGGTGCGCACGTCTCTGCAGCTGGGGGTGTGGAGAACACGATCGTGAACGCGGCGCGTGTCAGGTGTGTCTTGCGTCTTCTTTGTTTCGTTCTCGGTGGTAATGGCTTGATGCACTCTTACAGGGCCAACGCGTTTGCTCTATTCGTAAAATCGCAACGCAAATGGTTTTCTCCTCCTCTAACAGACGAAAACGTCGTGTCTTTCAAAGCACGCATGAACGAGTTCGGGTACGACCCGAAATACGTTCTTCCCCATGGAAGCTACCTCATCAATCTTGGAAATCCTGACGAGTGAGTACCATATATGCGCAGGGTCACCGGCGTGAGTATGATTTATAATCCCAGAGCGAAACGCGAAAAATCATACGAATGTTTTCTGGATGATCTCCAGCGATGTGAACGACTCGGCCTGATGTTTTACAACTTCCAGTGAGTTTTGATCCTTGTTCTTCTTACCAACGACCGCATATATGCTACTCTTACATCTGGAAAGCCCAGGTTCCACTGTCGGGAATGCGACAAAAGAAGAATCGATATCTCTCATAGCTCAATGTTTAAACAGGGCACATAAAGAGACTTCATCTGTGATAACTGTCATCGAGAACATGGCAAGTGCTGTGTTTCGCTCTCATTTGCTTCCTAGTCTTCCAGATTAAAATACTGAGTCGGTGATAATGATATGCTTTCACTAGTCCGGTGCCAAGAACATCATAGGTTCCCAGCTTACAGAGCTGCGAGATATTATCGAACAGGTCGATGACAAGTCGAGAGTTGGTGTGTGTCTTGATACATGTAAGTACTTGGCTCGGCATGGAACTGTAAAATTACTGATGCAATTGTGGATACTAGGTCATCTGTACGCAGCCGTGAGCGACCTTGTCACCCCATTTGAGACATGGATATTGATGTAGTGGGATACCACATAGGGCTATGATATCTCTACGAAAGCAGGTTGGGAGTAAGTCCCATCTTAATCTGTAGAAGATCTCTTCTGATTGCTTGACACTTCAACTACCGGCAGCGCAATGAGTGAGTCCAAGGTTGCATGCCAGTTACACGCGTCGTAGACTGATGTGGACCCTGTTGCTAGTGACGACGTTTGACGAACAAGTCGGACTGTCGTACCTCCGTGGGATGCACCTGAATGACTCCAAGACACCCCTTGGATCAAAGAAAGATAGGCACGAAAACATCGGGCTGTACGTCGTCACCTACCGATAGGTCATTCTGGTTGATCCATTTGCTCATCCTTTCTATCCATCCGCACTTTCTCGCATTCTTTGCCGAACATCCTAACAGAGGTACACTTAAGCTTCCAGCATTCCTCACGATTCTCTCGGACCCTCGGGTTCAAAATATCCCTCTCGTGCTCGAAACCCCGACGTTTGAAGCTGTGGAGGTGTGGGAGTGTGAGATCAAAGTGCTGAATATGTTGTCGGAGGTTGGGGCAGGTTCAGGGGGTAGTGTGAAAGAAGAAGGGGACACAGGAAGGGGGGAGATGCTGGAGGAGATGGTGTGTGACATTCGCAGCGTCATCCGAGAATACCGCGACCACAAGGAAAAGGTCGGGAAGAAAAGTACATCAAGCACATCCAAATCGAAAGCAAGGTCAGGAAAACGCAAGGTAGCAGATGACGAAGAGGAGGACGAGGCCACTGGATCCGATGATGCACAGTCGTGCACGCAGCACTCTGAGTAGGTGAAACGAATGTGGTTCACTCATCTACGCTGATCTTGCCTTGTCAGCCAAGGTTAATTACAACATCACGGATCACTACCTTGTATACTAGGATAAATATTGGAGGCACAGATTAATCTCCTTTTCGTTCAGTAACCACTCTATAACCGGTTTACAGAACACCGCCTGCAAACTACAGCCTGGCAATGACTGCAGCGCTGTAGCCAACGAATTAGCGACAGCATCCAAAGCACATCCAGACGAAACACTCGCCATCAAGTAATTATACAAGTGATCACCACATTCCTCGCACCGCCCACCTCCGTGTCTGTACATCCAGAGATGATGTTGACATTCGTGATTTGCACGCAGCTGCTCCATCCGTTGATAAACCCGCTCCGCATGGACCGCTGGTTGCACCCGAGCCACAAAATTGCCAAACTCATTGCGCACCCTTCTCTCGGCATCGTTCAAGAGGCGTCCTTCATCCCACTGCCGACAATCACACGTTTTCCATCGTGCAGAGCACAGATAGCAAAACTGTGTCGAACATCGACAGGTAATATGATAACATCCCTGGCTGAGCTCGACGATGGCATGACACCCTGGACACGTCTGCCACTTGTTCGCAGTCGCCGTTTCTCGTAGTTCAAGCATCGATTGGTGTTCGGAGCAGTCTTCCCCCGGATGCGCGTTGTTCTTGCACTGAGAACAGGAGACGGTGTGACAGTTGTGGCAGGTGAGATATTGTTTCACAGCTCCTACCGCGTCAAGAAATGTGGAGCATCTTGGGTTGGAACAATACACCCGTGATCCAGCGGGTATTGAGTATTCGCGACGCTTGGTAAGAAATTGAAACCGGAGGGATATGGATATGAACCTGAAAACGCCGGACACCAACGGAAGTGGTTAATGACAGCACCGCAGCGGGTGTAGGCTCTCATCACGCAGAGACGTTTCGACGAGGTTCACGAGACAGCCCTGACAATAGTGGTGCGCGCAGGGTGCTTTAAACGAGCGACTCGCGACGACGTCGTCCCCGCAAATGATACATTCGAGGCTCCTGATCCTCGATGTCAGTTATGTTTACGTTCAGGGAGACGAGTCTCACTTCGAGGATTCGCGGGGGACGGTTTTGGAACTTGAAGCCTCTGGGGTGCTGATATGAGCATTTTGCATGCCCACATTGATGGCTTTGATGTCCGCCTCCGTGGTTTTTCTGGTACGCCAACGGCGCGCGGGAGGAGGTTCCCTGGTAATGGTCAATGATTGCAGTACAAAATCATGCTCGGATTGACCTAGCAGGTTGAGCTAAGGTCTGTTCCATAATTCGTTGCGACGACGTCTGCCGTGGCAAATCATGCCCATCTCGAAGGGCAACAGCTGCCCGATGATCATCATGTTCAGCTTGTTCTCGAAGCGCGAGTCTCCGAAGTTGACGCGCGTCGGAATCGATGGCGTGATCAATGCTCGAAGCAAATTGGTAGTCATGCAAGACGCCGATCAACGCATTCAAAGAGGCAGCTTGGAGGTCAAACGCGATGTCCTCGTCACTACACGGGGCGTCCTCGCGTGTCTTGCCTTTCCGGGTAGCCTGGACGGCGGCTATATCGTTGAGTACCAACTCGGCGACGAGGAGCTCCGACGCGGTGTCGGGGGCTCGTTCGTGGATCCGGTCAGACTCAATGGCAGAGCTTCCGCTCAGACTCATGGTGATGGGAAAGGAGAACGGGGGGGAATAGGGGATAGGGACACCCACTCAGGTCAGACATAGCAACTACGCCAAGAATGAAAAAAAAAGAACAAAGAGCCCCTCTTTGTAGCTGAAAACGATTACTGCAGGGTAATTGTGATCGGTTCTCCAACTGACCTTTTCTTCGGAGATATAGATTGGCATTTTCTACGCAAGACGCGCGCTCGACCATATGTGTGTGATGTAGACTAGGGGCGATATCTATATCAGCGTCCAACACAGCCACCTTCACTTTTCACACCGGCGTTCCCGCTGGCAGGTCAACTTCATGTCAGCGATTGCTCGGGGAACTCGTTCACTTGCTCCACGTCGTGTGCTTTTCTCTGAGCGACGCAATGCATATGCAACATCCACTCAACTTCCTCGACCACCGCCTTCCACAGAAGACCCTCGCATCGAGACCTTCTCAGCCCCATCAAAACCCAAGCTCTATTACACCCGTCCTTCTCCGCGCCACGACTTGCCCCAAATACAGGTATTGCCATCCGTCTGCTTTCGTCCTATATAAAAAAACTAATGTGCGCTCATGCAGAAACGATGGCCATTCATTCTCGCATTTGCCGCACTCGGGGTGTCCGGATGGGCTGCCTTCCTCCTCGTAGCGATGAACCAAGAACGTCTCTCGAGTTCCGTCGTACGCCAAATTTTGCAAACGGCACGAGAAGACAAGGCGCTGCATGCTGCTTTGGGTGACGCCATACGGTTCGAGCCAACATGGTACCTCAATGGCGATCCCTGGATCAGCGGTTCTGTGTGTCTCATTCTCATTTTGTTCCTCCTCCATGTTTGATGTGTCGATTCTGATGTCATGCATCCGGCAGATTAATCTCCCACAGGGGAACGTCGACGTGAGCTTTCGACTCAAAGGTCACCGAGGTTAGTTGAACATTTTTTTGTTCGTTGAACGGGACGGCAGTCTTGAGGTCATTTTAGGCAGCGGAACGCTGTACTTTACTAGCATTCGCAAAGCAAAAGGAGAAACGTTTACGCCGCGTACGTCCTGCATTGTCATCCGGGACAATCTTTACGAGTCTGTTGCTTTGCAGTGCGATTCAGGGTTATCTGTGATGATGGCAGAGTTATTAACATTGTTCCGCGGTCCGCCAGTGCGGCTTGATCGCAACCGCAATGGTTCCAATTTTAGCTCTTATTTGAGTGACCCTGGCAGCCGAAAATGTTTAAGGCTTGCGATTCATCATTAGTCCCAAGTATGTGTTTGTGTTGCTTTTCGAATCCCAACTTTTGGGATGGCTACATAGGATAGGGATCCATGCTGGCTAGTACCGGCATCCCGCATGGGAACGAGCAAATGCTGGTCCCGGTAGCTCGGTTGGTCCGTGGGATCACAGGTCACTGATGCGGCTCTGCTCACCAGACTAGGCAGTGCCCGAGGCTGTGGAGTCAATATCAGTACCTGTTGTAATGATAGGTCTACACTCGGCGACGGCGGACACCCGTGCATCAGCCCACGGAATGATTAGTAAGATCTTTATATAAAAGGGGGTCAGGCTCATGTGAATCCGACATAACTTAACCATCATGGACAATATCAAAGTATTGACAATTGGAGGGTCGAGGAACATTGGCTACTTTTCCTCGGTAAGATTACTTGGTATGCCTGGTGGCCAACATGTTTTGCGATGCACTGAATGATCGTGATCAGACTTAGGGGCTATTGTTACCTTCCTCTTGAGAAGACCTAGTGTCTTTGACAATGACGAAACAATTCAAAAGTATGTTCGTGCTGGAAAAGCAAGACTTGTTCAAGGCGATGCACTAGTCAAGGAAGACATCAAACGTGCTTGGGTTGTTGCTCAGGGAGATGACGGGAAACCCGTCGACTTTCTCGTTTCCACGGTCGGTAAGCTGCACCATTTCTTCCTCGTTCCCTTGTTCGATCTCATGCGTACCGCTCGACAGGCGGGACACCCCAATTCAAACTCACCAAAGGTTTCGTGGTCTCACCTCCCAATCTCGTGACCCAATCCATCCTCAACTGTCTCGAAACCCTCCCAACACCTCACCCCAACATCATCGCCATCTCCTCTGCCGGACTCACTCGCACCGGCTACCAAAAGCTCCCATTCCTTCTCAAGCCGCTATACAGCTACTTACTCGCCGTCCCGCATGCGGACAAATGTGGTGCGGAGGAAGTGCTTGCGTATTGTGCAGGTTGGGAGTGGAAGACAGAGGATGGACCTGGAATAGAGGTGTTTGGTGGGGATTGGAAAGCGAGCGTGGACTTGCCGACACCAGGCACGCTGAAGAATGTTGTCGTGGTGCGGCCTGCGCTGTTAACAGATGGGACGTGTCGTGCGGATACTTGGGAATCGTCGAGTGAGGAACCCTACAAGGTGGGAGTAGAGGATCTCGCAGGGCGGTGGACGGTTTCTAGGAAGGACGTGGCACATTTCTTGGTTGAGAAGGTGGTGAGGCATTGGGACGAATGGGAGGGGAAGCGTGTCACTATCGCTTACTAGGAATGATCTTGCTCTCGGCTTGCTGTGCTATCCTTTTAGCTGCGATACAACGGAGGGGGGGACCATGCAGAAGAAACATGCTACATGAGATGATTCAGTTACATGTAGGAGGCAGTACATTACAACGATTTAATCAATGAGGACGTTAGTAAATCATATCATGTGGGGGTATTCTGGGAGTGTGAGAGGCAAGCAAATGCTGAAGCACTTGAACGATTTCATCGGCAGTGGGCCGTTCACTATGTGATAAGTCAAACCTGTTTAGTTGACAGACACCGACTTACTTATCAACGTGCATTCGATGGTGGGATGCCATGGACCAGAGAGGGTATGATAAAAGGTATGCTTCAAGCTCTTGCCAGCCAGGACAGTACAATCCGACCAAGCAAAAGGGCTTGTGCAGCGTTCATACGGCTGGTTATTACAGCGCTCGGCGCATGCTGGGTGGTGATGATCTCACAACGCAGTCTTGGAAGACCGAACTTGAGCGTGAGCGTGTCGGGTTACTTACGGGGTAAGCTAGCCAAAGCCTCTTTTGGCTACATAACAGATGGGCCTGCCGCGTGTCACCTATTATTTACAGTGACTAGCTGGAGCTTCACTCCATGCCGACTCTTCCAAAGCTCGTTTCAGGATTCACCGTCATCCCGGTCGCCTACGCCCACTCGACACATATTCTCTATGCCCGCGCCCACCTCTCCAAATCTCAAGACATTCTATACCCAGAAGGAAGGACGCTCTTCCTCGTCAACATCCCCGTCGATGCCACAGATCGCGAAATCTCACTTTTCTTCAAGTCCTGCGGGACGGTAGAGCGGGTGGTGTACGACCGGGACCCGTCGCGCGTGGTAGAAGCAGAGACCGAGACATCGCCGTCACCATCGCCATCGAGCGAAGAATCACAACCACGTTCAAAAAGACAACGACAACCAACAGAGAGCGCCTCCCCAAACGTCGTATCCCTCCCACCAGTCCCGACACGTACCCACCGAAAGACAGGCAGCGTTGCCCATGTCATCTTCCTCGACGCCTCGTCACTCGAAAAAGCACTTGTCCCACCAACAAAATCGCGTCCGTGGCCATCCTCTGAAGAGCCACGAGGTCTTGCCCACTATGCAGCGTTGTACGACGCACAAAGACCACCGCTCGACGTCGTGAAAGCACATGCAGACACTTGGATGGAACGGTTCGAGTGTGATCTGGCAAAGTCGAAGCAAAAGTCGACGTATCGCAAAGGAGAGGGGATTGTGGACGAGGATGGATTCACGCTTGTGACGAGGGGCGGGGCGTACGGACAAACGCTCGGAGGCGGCGTTGGGGTAGCCAGCAAGACATTTGAGAAATCAGGACAGACTGCGAGTAAGAAAAAGAAAGAACCAAAGGAAAAGGAGAGTTTCTATGCTTTCCAAAAGGCGGAGAAACAGAGAAATGGTGGGATAGGGTATAAGTGTGCGGTGCGGTGTGCTCTGGCTGAAATGTCTGCATTTTTAGCGTTGCTGGATCTCAGGAAGAACTTTGAGGCAGACAAGGCACGCGTAGAGAAATTAAAGGAGTCTCGGCGTTTCAAGCCTTACTGATTACCGGCGTGGTGCAGTCGTGTTCCCAATTCACTGGATGAAAGGTTACTGATCGTTGTACGGACAGTTGTTCAGAGAAGATGTCGTGTTGACCCAGAACTCGGCTTCAAGTAAGCGGACCTCTGCCAACACATTAAAAAAGAGCACCCATGTGTAACAATGATGGTCAGAAAACGAAGAATACAAGGGTTCAGATAATGTAAACTCGTGTTGACATCCGCACTGCATGTGAAATCCAGCGTCTATCCTTCCACGAATTCATTCTACCGAAGGCACGCACAGTCTCCCCACTTTGCGCCACAAACATAACAAAACTCTTGCCGACACCGGCACCGCATACGTGAGCAACCAGAGGAGCGCTCTACTATTATTTTGCATTTCGGACAGGTTTTCCAGCCTTTTTTCTTGGCAAGAGAGCGAACTTCGCGACCCAGATTGTCATCGCAGCTTGCTCCGGGGTGTGCGAGGTTTTTGCATCCCGAGCAGACGTCCGCACTACATTCTGGGCACGATACTACGCACGGTGTCGATGCGGGTGATCTACCAATGAAAATCGAACATATCTTGTTGGGACAATAAATGCGGGAGTTGGGAGGAGTAGCTGCCTCCGCGCACTTGAAAGAGAACGTTGTACGAAGTGGACCAGGCAGGAAACTGAGGAAGGCGTCCATTGGAAGCTGCTGTTGGCAACATTTCAAAGGAAAAAGCCCTTCGTTGTTATTAGCGACTTCGGCCATCAAGATCACGCACTGGCGGCAGATGAAATGGCCGCAGAGTCCGTTGAGACAGGCGATGTATTCGAAAGTGTCACGGCAGACGACACATTCGACGCTAGCAGGATGGTAAGTCGTCCAGTGAATGTCATAGACGCGATTCACTACCTGGCTTGCTCCCGCTTTTTAAAGCAGGTGCGATGAATGGAGCTTTTTGGTCCGGAGGGTCCTGCTTCAAGCTGAGTCCGCTCGGCTGCCATATCAGCCACCAGGAATTTTTCCCTGAACGTTAACGCGGACGATTAGTTCTCCGTAATACCTACAACGTGGCTGGGAGGGGAGGTAAGAAGCTCACAATAACTCTGCAAAGGACACTCTGCACATCTCCAACTGAGCCGGTGTCTGTGGCGGAAGAGATTCGCCACGCTGCAACGCAAGCGCTGCTTGGTAGTCATCTCGCTCGCCTGTTTCCAGGAGTGCTAAATGCTGGAGGAAATACGATCGGGAATCTGATTCACAATTTTTGTTTTCGTTTGCTGATGAGCCCCAGCTAGGACGTCCGTGGAACTGAGGGACTGGATATGGTACTTACCGTCCTTTTGCGAACCTCGATTGAATTGTAGGATAGGGAACCATCGGCAGATGGGGGGCGCTAACCTGGCGAGTACGAAACCCATTATTCGTTGTCTCAGTCGTGGTCGTAGAAGGAGAAACCGGGAAGAGAGGGCAAGAAAGCTCCTTACTGTTTTGCGGAGCGAATGTCACAGAGTAAATATGGAAGTTTAATCACGGTGCCGGTGACGGGTTGTGACCCTAACCTTAGCCTAGGTGCCTGATTTCGGATGCGATAACTTGTTTGGATCTCTCCTTCAGAAATGTATCTTTTCCGTGTTTCTCATCAATAAGCATCTGCATGTCCCTGAATCATGTTGAGTGGTGGTTTTGTGCATCGCACAACGCTGCCGTGGGCAAGACCTCATGCATGAGCAATGCTGCCTGTTTTCCGGAATGTACGACGCTTGGGAAGGCACTCTCTGTTGGTTGTCGTTGCTTTTGATCGTGATTGCGGTTCTTCGCTCGATGTCTCTGTTTCTACCTCAAAGGCTACCGGCCCACGAGACCCGGTCGTACACTATCCGGTCTATCGTCCCACAGAACTTGAAAGAGAGTGATATTTCATGATCTGGGGTATCGCCGGGGATGTCGGCCAGGAAGAGCGTCCTTGATGTCTTGAGATGGGCGCAGGTATCGGGATGACGGTGAATATTTGAATCCTGAAACGAGTTTTGGAAGAGTCGCCATGGATTGCCATGGACTAAAGACGGGTTCACGACTGTTATTTCAGAGAGCTTGACTAGCCTACTCCGCAATTGTGTTACATCCTGTAATCCCACAGAACCGAGGACAGTTCCCCGTGGGTTCTCGCTGATACTTATCTTCCTTCAAAATTCTTTCCTGGTGGTCCGCATATTGCATTCAAAGACTACTGTATCCATCCGACGTGAAAAAAGGGTGGAAATTCGCGCGCTGATCTTTCTGTAGGGGGGCGAGTTAGGGAGGACATTCAGCAGTTGAAGAGTCACTGACGTCATGACAAGACCTAACCCTACATTGGGGGTACACTTTGGTTTCTAGTGTGTAGACGTGGCTGTGCCTTCCAACCAAGTTGCACCAAGTCTAGTAGTACCGTGACGGTAGTACCCCGATTGCTATGGATGATGAAAGCGCAGAGATTGAGCTAGTAAGTTTTATTACAAGCACGAATTTAATTTCATGTCTTTCGACTGATGCGCGGCACATTCAGCTTGAGCAGAACCTGAACAAGACCCACCAGATATCGCAACGGATGACATGTATGTGGACCGACTTTGCGTTCGTCCTGATCTAGGCTAATCTCACCAGCTATATTGACCAACTTCGATTCCCGCCTGGTCAAGTTGGAGAAATCAATACTTCCACTATACGCTGCAACCCAGAAACTTAACTTCCGATCGCACAGTACGCATATGGAGTCGTGTTTGAGGCACCCTTCTCAAAGCTATGAACAGATATCGACCGTGCACTCTTGAAAATTGACGAAGTGGCAAGCAGCCACGAAGGCATTGCTGAAGAAGAGGGTCTCATTCTACGAGGGTTCGCATCTCCTTATTTTCTTTTGTTCCGGAGCTGCCATGTGAACGTGAACTTTCTCCAGTCCTCAGGCCGGACAACTGGAAATATACATCGATACTCTCGCGCGTTTGAATGCGGCAATCGCGTTCAAATCGTCAGATGAAGATTCTCGCGAAAAGGTGTGTCTCGTGTTATTGTATTGCTTTGATGCTGAGTTGGCCACGGCTGTCACTCCCACAGGCCCGTCTCATCGAGACTGGTGCAAAGAAGCTAACACAGTTGTATACAAAACATGTTGCTGAAGGATCATCAGGTTCGCCTCCGATAGCAGGTCTTGACTTCACTCCCTCGACATTTCCACCAACGCTACTCGCCCCTCTCAAACCTCTCGTGGCATTCTTGCGTAGCCTTCCATTGCCTTCCACCCACCCATCACATCCTGCTGCTCAGATCATTCTTGCCACCTTAAGGGAGGCACAGCGTGGTTACGCTGACATGCGTGGAACGTGGAATCGCAAGTCTCTAGAAACACATGCCAAGCGAGTCGTCGACCGCGCTGAAACGTTGGATGGTGTCATTGCAGGCAGAGAATTCGGGACCTGGGTGGAAAACCTTCTTCGTATCGCAGAGGTGGGTGGGTCGTTCGTGGCTGTATCGCGCTGATTGTAGCGTGTGCAGACCGAATATAGCCTTCTCACCGACCTCGCGCCGCTCACTATGCCTTCTCTCTTGGCATCCACTTACGACACCCTCCTCAACCCCCTCCTCACACTCTTCACAGATACGCTCTCCTCCTTGACTGCTATTATCAAACGCTCTCTTCATAAATACACCTTCCATGCCCTCGCTACCTACTCTGCTCTTTCGGCATCCCAGAGTCGTTGGGAAATTCTCGTGACCAGGAGAGGAGAAGGGCGGAGAGACACGAACGAGTTGCGGGACGGAGTGAACTCTGTTAGGAGCGTGTGTCTGAGAACATTTCCAGAATTTTTGGCCGATTTGAAGTTGGCGGCTACGGGACCTGGAAAGGGTGGAGAATTGGGCGTGAGCCTGGCCGATTTTACTATCTCCGTAAGCGTCTTGAATTTCTTTCTTGGCTCCATTGACTTGTATCAGACCGTACAATATCTGGATAGAATTCCAGAAGTACAAGGGGCAGTTGGATCAGCACTTCTTGCACTAGGGGACGGAAACTGGAAGATGGGTGAGGGTAAGCAAGTCGGAAAAGCCCAAAAGGTTGCGGCGATCGAAGTGACCGAGAAGGTCGTCCTTCAACATTATACCTGTCCGTCCTTTTCTTTTCCTTCCCGATCACTCATTTGTGATATATTTCAAAGTCGACATCGTGAACACGACTGTGAGCAGTTTGACGACCCTGTCTCGCACACAACGTCGTGGCGCGTTTGGGTCTATATTCTTACTCAACAATATCTCCCATATCTACTCTCGCCTCGTGTTGAAACCGACACATCCGGGGCTATTAGAATTCGTCACGAAGCCCACTGCGGATGCACTCATGTCGGCTTTTCGCACCGCGAAAGCAGGTTATTTTGATGCCAACTTTTCGCCTTTGATGCAAGCGTTGAGCGAAGATCGCGAAAAGGAAAAGGTAGGCAGTAGTGCATGGAAAGCGGCCACGAAGGAAAAGTTTACGCGCTTTTATGACCTTTTGGAAGAAATTGGGGAAAGGCATCGGATGGCGAAGGTGTTGGAGGAAGAGGGGGAGGGGAAGAAGGCGATCGAGGAGGAGGCAGTCAAGCTCGTCGTGCCAAGTTTGCAGCGGTTCATTCAGAAGCAGAGAGATAAGGAATTCAGCAAAAGTGAAGCTTGTTTTTTTTTCTTCTGTTGTAATGCGATGTGTTTTCGCTGACCTTTCTTCCGTTTTTCGACAGACCCACAAAAGTGTGAGTATGAGTGCTTGGGAGTAAGTTTGCAGATGAGGCTGATACGTTTACTTTACAGATATTAAGCTGTCCCCGGAAGAAGTGGAGACTCAAATACGTGCTCTCTACAAGTAAATCTTTCGACGAGTACATTACTGCAGGGAAGTTTATATATTCGCGATACACGAGACTCGGCACCACCTTCCGCATCACAACGCACACCCACCAAGGCACATCGGTAGGGTAAGTGATGTAGCTGGTGGGCGTGGCACAAAACGAACAAACAGCAAGATCAATCAGTATGATACAGTGCGTACATGGACAAAGCCAAGAAGAACACCCTTTCGATCATTCCATCTTCTCAACACTGCGATATCAATAATCCTAATAATCGCACCGGCCACAATATCCGCATTCCTTGTCGCAGGCGGTGAAATCTCTGTTGTCATCCTCCTCATAACTGTAATACGACGTCATTTCTGAGACACACTGGTACTTTTGCGAAGCCTGTGCCACACTTTGAAACCTCTCTTCCCCAAAGATGGGACAAAGCTCCCTGGCATAGTCTTCTACCCAGTTGGACGACGGAAGACGTTGCGTAGTCTCTTTTTCCCCAACCTCATCGAATTCATCAACGCGAATTATGACGAGCATGTTTGGGATGAGACATTGGAGGAAGTTGAAGATGTCACGGAGTGGGTCTTCAACGTCGACGTAGAGGTATGCATCGGCGTAGCGATCTGGTACCAAACCACCCCCTCTATGTCTCCGCGCCTCAAAAAGCGCCGATCTTTCGAACATGCACTTCCATTGTTGGACAAGAGAAGGTTCGAACCAGGCACTGGCAGTGCGGGGGAGACGTAGCTCGACACGGCTGTGTCTATCGCCCCAGTAGGATGGCAGAACGCGTGTGTAGCTCAGGAAGGCGAGCACTGAGGCATCTGGGGATGACCGGGTCGGTCGGTGAGCGGGACGCTGGAAGGACTGAGAGACTGTTCGCAATACCATCTGTAAGTTCGTGCTGCTCCCAGCCAAGTTGGACGAGCTGCCTGACCCTTTCGAGAAGAAAAATGTGTGCACGATTGTAGGCCTCGTCAAGGTGCTTGTCATCCAAGGGACATGGTGGCCTCGTGGAAGTCCCGCCTTGGTGGAAATCATTGTTGAAGCTCACGTACGGGCCTTCTCCACCCATCCTTGAGTGTTGGACTGGAGGGTCACGAACTTCAGGTGGAAGAAGGGTCTTGGGCGTTTAGATATCATTTCCTCCTTACTGAGTATTAGGGGCTCGGATCATTCCATTCAATAGAAAAACAAGTTTACAGTCATCCACCCCCATTTGCGCCAGCGTATTTACACGCGCTTGCATGCAACAACGACAACAAAAATAGTAGATCAAATATTACAGAACCATTTGTAAAATATGGATCTGATCAATGGAGTTGTACAGTGGTAGCTGCAAATATTGTGTTTGAGCTGTTATCACACTCACACCACCATTTGCGACAGACAAAAAAAGGTATATCTACGTCTTGATTACGTTATTATCTCTATCTTCGTATCTAGCCGGTATCAATCCTCAAGCGCGCTCCCAGCCTCCCACTGTCATCTTCACCGTCAGTCACATCACCGTCGATGTCCTCACCACTCTCAGATGAGTCTCATCTCCATTTCCATCCATGTCTTTGGTTCTTCTGCCACCCTTCCTTGGCGCTGGCTCGATTCCAACCAAAGGAATGAATTTTTCGAATGCTCCCCTGCAGTCCATTATCCAATTGACTTCCATTTTTGGAATAATCTTTGCATGAGCCGAGATAAGATGACGAGATTAGTGTACACAGACATGCATCACCGGCAGGCCTCTGGCAAGACAATACAGTTCTCTTAGTCCAGCTTTAAGCTATGAAAACATCCTTCTTTCAGGTTTTTGATGGCCAGAAATTTTAGTTCACACTGAGAATGAGTGATACTTGGAAAACTACTACATTCTACCTTGAAATCAGTGCAGGATAGATGATCCATGGACTCTGGTATATTCATTTGCTGATGTCTAATACACAATACACAAGACACAATATTCCAGCCCACCGTGATGTGAGAAAACTTTGCTTTGAAGAATGGGTCGCTTTGTTGTGTTGACGCAAATGGTGGTGGTGGCGCAAATGGGGGTGGATGACTGTAGCTCACTCGTAGCCAGTCACGGTCTCGAGCAATGGAAAACGCATTGGAAGTGCAGACAAGAAAAATAATAAAATTCAAACATGGTCCGGAACAGAAATCCGTGATACGCGAAGCATCCAACACCTAACTAATTCCAAACCCACGGTTGTAAAGTCCTCACTATCACTGCGGTTTGGCATCTTTCGTCATCCCACCCCCTCTCACCTGCGCCGCACGAACCGGATACCATGATCCTTGATACCCAATGTCATCAGAATATCCGCCTGGAAAACACGTTCCCGCCATTCAGCCACGCTCTCTACTCGCCCGTTCGGGCGCTGCGCCAACAACGGTTCGACCCGCCAGTCACGGAGTAGCAGCGCAAGGAAGCAAACGGCTTCTGTCGTCGAGTACTTGCGGCCGATACAGGAACGAAGACCTGACGTTTCATAGATGGGGGTCACATCAATCGATGCCAACGATACGCATGGGGCCCTACGCCCGCTGCGATTACGCACCAAAGCTAAACCCGGTAAACTCCCCAGCACCTTCCTTTACATCCGAATTTTGATTCTGCTTCTTGGCATACCATCGCGAAGGTCGGTAGACTTCTGGTTCGGAATAGTATTTTGGGTGATAATCTAGAGAACATAATCGAGGTGATGATCACTTCAAATGAAAAAAAAACCGTTCCGTGATTGTCCACTTACGGATACCGACGAGATCAACTACGACCTGTGGTGTTGGTTCACATTAACGCTGGATGATCGCAATCAAACCAAAGGTGACTGACCTGAGTACCTTTTTTCACGACTAGCATCTTTGGTTCATTGGTATCAGAGATGTTGAGGACCATGTCATGCTTGGCTTCGCGAGGGACGATCGGTCCGGGGGCTACGATAATCCAAAGCAAGTTCAGAGAACGTTGATAATGGACCCGATCGGGTGACTTACGGAACATTCGAATACCTTCGTAGTACGCGGCGAGTATCTTGTCAAGTTTGCCATAATCATCATAAAGCTGAGGATTCCGGATTCACGTGTTCCAAAGTCAGATCAAACGGTGACGCGACTTGAAATGCACACACACTTACCAGGGTGTCGTCGCCTCTGCCTTCAGTCACCTCTCGCACTTGTGAGACAAGTTCGTCTTGGATGTCGAAATCCAGAGCCAAGAACGCAAGGGTTGCTGCCAAGGCATGGGCCGTCGTATCTAAATCCCAGATGCGCGCATCGCAACAGAATCAGATAGACCAGAAAAACATGCCTACCGTGACCAGCATACAAGAACGAGAAAACGTCCCCAATCTAGGACGAAAGAAAGTCACTTTCTTGCTGGCAGAGAAGCAAGCTCAGGAGTCGACTTACCAATTCGTCGTCAGTGAGGCCCCTCTTGCCTCCAATGTCTTCCGAAGCATGGATCAAAAGTGAGAAGAGATCGTTGCTGGTGTTAGTGTTCCCGTTGGCTGCTTCGGATCGAATGTTCTCTCGTATCGTATTGACTTGGGATCGCATGAATACTCGCATGATATTGTAGGCTCGACGCGTGCGTTGGACCCTGCAGTGATTGTTAGAAAACCAGCTTGCTTCATCTTTGTTTCAGGACGTGCTGACCATTCAAATGGCAGTTTCCATGCCCAGGAAGGGACAATTGCAGAAACCATGAGTGTTTTCGTGACAATGTCGAGACATTCTTGCACGCTGAGTTCGTTGCCTCGACTAGGTGGCTTGGACCACGTCAACGGCACACCAAATCCAACCGACGTAAAGATAGTAAGCGAAAACTGCCATGAAGATAGATGTGCAGATTAGTCACGAACGCGAATGACTCTGATCACAGAGGGAGAAAGAGAGCACCTTAAACGTGACCGAATCGATACTAGGCACCTCGATGACGTCTTTCGAGGCCCAGCCTTGCGCGGTCGTCATTTCCGCAAAGAGTTTGCACGAGGCGTCCCAGACAGCGGCATACCTTTAGGTCAGTGACGAAGACAACTCAACATCCCTCACTCGCACTTGGAATTTGGTTCTGTCTACATACGTGTCGTTGTTGAACGCAGGACTGGCAATTTTTCGGTGTTTTCGCCACTGGTCACCGTATGCATCGACGATGTTTGGACCCCAGAATCTGTTCGGTGATATGGATGAGGTGAGCTCAATCTGAGTAAGGCCTGGGGAGATGCTATGTAGACTGACGAGAAAGGACCTTTAAAGGCTGGGGACTTGTCAAACGTGTCCAACCCTCCCGCAAGAATCTGCTTTCCTACTTCCAGGGATCGAGTGAATAACATCGGGGCACCAAAGAGGAACGGCACGAATGACACGGTATCGCTACCAAAGCGATGATATACTGGCATAAAGTTATTAGAAGTCTGGGAGTAACTGGTGGCTACAATGCATCACGCACCGTTTCGATTCTTCCGCCATTTCCATACGAACACAAAACCTGGCGAGAACTCATGTCAAAAAGACGGACGAAAGAGATATGTTTGTAGGGAAGCTCTCACTGGGGTTCCACCACGTATCAGGTAGAATGCCACCTGGAACGGAAACCGGCGAAAATGGGATGCGGAAACCGGGGAGTGAATCGACAGCCTGTGGTCATGATCAACACTCTGTCTCTCTGAAACATGAATCCCGCTGTCACAAAGACAACATACCTTGATGCCTTGAACGAGTTTGACGACGCGTGATACGACAACAAGGGCACCAAGGAAGGCAATTGCCCTCGACCACTTCGAGGTATCTGGGAGGCGATGTCGGTATGTCTGACTGGCCCAATTGTATGTAGTCACTATGCTCACCGAGAGCGCCTTGCGGTGATATCTGAGTCCATACGCCCGAGAGCGCTGCCATGGTCTCGAACTCTGAATAGCAATGTAACAGCAAGGTGTAGTACTTGCTTATAACGTGTTTGGCAACCACGGGATCCCCCGGAGGCCGAGACCAAGTGGAATCATTGCGGAGAGGGCTGTGCTGATGGCGCCAAGTGACTCTTCGGCATATAAAACCCATTTTAGAACGTTGCAACCTAGCTGGTGACCAATCCGTCTAATGAGGGAAGCCTAGTCTATCGAACTAGGCTTCCCTCATTAGACGGATTGGTCACCAGTCTAGTTGCAACCAACTCCAGAATATTTCGGCATATGCAGGTGGGCATCGAAACTGCCCAATTTGGTAGGTGCTGTGATTCATTGCAACCACTCCTTGGCCTCGTCAAAAAAGATATGTATTAGCGAACAAACAGTGTTCCATGAAATTGCAAGATGACATGCGCGAGGGGGCCGCCCATCAGCAGATTACGATACTTACTCGTGTGACGAGACGAGCCATTCCCTTAGAATGAAACTCCGAACTTATCTCTAATTTTGGAAGTGATACGATGTGCCATAATTACAAAATAACAGAGTGACAGTGTTACAGGCCAAGTGCTAATAGTAGCATAGACAACTAATTATCTGTGGGATCACTAGAAATTAGGGTAGCGGGTGTAGTCATTGTAGCTAGTAGAGGGTCGTGAATATGTCGTAGGGTGCGGCGATCGGCCCACAGGAGGAATCTGACGATGAAAACTTGAAACTCAGTCGCAGCATGCTTTCGGTGTGTTACAGAACCTGAAAAAAGGATCGTATTGCTGTAGAGTCATTCGAGATACGGGACAAAATTGTGCATTGGGAGATAATGCACACCTGAAACAGGGTCCAATTTGGTGCCAAGGCTGACCGGCGACAATGATAACATCTATTGGTGGGTTCGTAGCCATAAAATTGAGTTTAATTTTCAAGTGTGAAGAATCAAGCATTTACAACTTGATTGATGGGTGGTGCTTGTGGATGGGAAAGCTCTTTCCTGCCAAAATCCCTGTTGACAACGCAGATTTCTCGTTAATGGTGGTTCCCCACCATATGTATGGCATCATGGCCAATGTACTGTACCACTCTTCTACAAATCCAAACTTCGACGTCCGAGTCGTGCAATCAACGAATCGTTGGCCCATCTCACAAGCGTGAGAATCAGATTGCTATATATACTACCGCAGTACCATGTCAACTGGGGAACGTGCACACGTACAACTTGCCCACAGCAATACGTATACGGTATACCAGACTCCTGACCGCATGGTGCCAACATCTGTACCTGAACTTATTATAGGTGCACCAGCGCGGGCTTCATGGGCAGTCTCACACCGGTGACGAGGAAGAACGCCGCTTATCAGGCGCGAATTTGCTCCGAAGAGGTGCGCGCGGTCCTTTATCATTTCTGGTTCCTGGAGAATCAACGAGAACAAGGTAGGCGGGGAGGCTCCCAGTCCATCCGGTTAAAATAACCTGGGACCATGTTGCGGTCAATCAATAATGTCTCGAAGCGCGGCGTGTTCAGTGGTGGCATGAGTGTGAGGCGCTGTGATCGAACATGCGAAGTACAGCAGTTGTGAACGAGGCAAATAACACTTGCATGGTAAGCGAAGCCAACAGTTACGTTCACACTAGGCGAGCATGAACAAACCAGGCTTGACAACTGACGCACGGCTTCCAATATTGTTGGAGGGGAACTAGTAGTATATAGGCCTAAGTCAAACTACTCTATAGTTAATTTACCCACCACTAAATACGATGCTAGCATTTCTACACAATAATCAAACAGTCATCCAGGAAACTCAAGCAACCCTCCTCCTGAGCATGATCCGAGCGGTAGGGTTGGCTGCAATCGAAGTGCCAATCCGCAAATTTTGTGGGCGGGTCACATTCTCCTCCAATTTAACATCATACGAAATAACGAGATGAGCCAACATGGTATTAAGCGCGCTCGCGGCGAAAAACCGACCGGGACTACAGGAAAACCCACGTGCTCGTAAATCCAGTGCTCTGAGAGTAGGTGAGAGCTCTTACCATGCGTGTCTGCCGTATCCAAACACCAAGTATTCAGGGCTAGTCGTGGAGAACTGCTGTTTGATGTCTACACTGTCTTCGGTACGCATTTTGGAAAATCGGAAGGGATCAAACATCGCTGCATCTTCATAGAATTCGTCGTCGCGGTGCATCAGTTGGGTAGCCATCACAACGAATGTCCCTTTCGGTATGACGGTTCCGTCAGAAAGCGTGACGTTCTTCATGGCCTTTCGCACCATGTTCACTGGCAAAGGAAAGCAATGAGTTCCACTGCACACAAGTATGCACTATACTTACCGAGACCGATTCCGTCCATACGTTGGCTCTCTTTCATGAAGCTGTCAACTTTATGCATCTTTCCCACCGCAGCCTTCGACCAGCCCTCTTCCTTGAGGATCGACTCCACTTCCTCACGAAGAGGTTGGATGTATT